>CATIWR010278967.1:0-35998 GCA_949677035.1 Omphalea diandra
CATAAAAGATCATACACTCTATACTAGGGCCATATATGAAAATTCTTAAATTTCTAGTCCTATTTTGTATGTTCAAGTATCTTTAAATGTTTGAATTATTTTGCATTTATGTTTCATCCATTTATCTTCTTATGTGACATATTGTGATCAATTGTGCAAAATTGCTTATGTTTGTTATTCTAATTTAAGTTTGTACAATTGACAAGTTTGTGGATATTCCCTATCAAATTCCCCATTCTCTATCTTATTTCCTCCTATTTCCTCTCTTTTCAATCTTGACAAAGGGGGAGAGATAACTGACTGAATATTGAAAGTGGGAAACATACAAAAAGGGGAGAGAAAATTGAACTATATTTGCAATAAGGCAAGACAATGATCTTATTAGAATAACTAAAGGGGAGTATGGATTGAGGGGGAGCAATTTCATACATATGATTTGCATCACTTCACAATCATTCTCTTAGGAGCATGCATAATTGATTCTTTATCCTTTGCATATTCAATCTAGATTGTCAAAATAAAAAAGGGGAAGATTATTAGACGAGGTTATTCAAACCTAAGTCAAGACTCTCTTTTAATCTTGACAATATAGATTGAAAGGTTTAAATATCAATTTTAAGTGTTGTTTTTACAGATATTAAGATAAAATCCTATTGGTAGTTGAATAGTAGTAATTAGAAGCAAAAAAATCAAAGTATGAAAATCTGCCTTTGAAATTAGGAATCGCGAATTTCAAAGTGATAGTGAATTTTAAGAAAAGTGTTATTGAGATTTAAAAGTCGTGACTGCAAATTGTAATAGTGATCGCGAATTTCGATAGCAATCATAAATTCGTGAAACAACATCTCCATGTTAGATAGACAATTTAATGGTGACAATCGCGTCCAAAAATGAAAATAGTGACCATGAATTTGAAGTAGCGATCGCAAATTTTAAGAATCATTAGAAAGATCCAATGGCTATTTTTTGAAGAGACCAATGGTTTCATGCCACGTGGGCTAGCCGTTAGACATAGTTCAAAAATAGCAACCACAAATTTAATCTCAACTGTGAATTTCATCTTACGAGCATTTAATGCAAGATATGCCTAGCACAACTTATAGATTTAGGCATAGCTTCTTTGTAACATCTCTTTGGTGGTTATTGCCTATAATTACACCACCAAATGGACATGAATGTAAGAGGAAAAACCATTGATTGCACCAAAACTCTTGTAAAGTTAATTCTCAAATTTAACTCTTTATTTCTTTATGCATAGTTTGGTGTAAGCTTTAAACATCATGGCTTGGGTTTGAGAGTGCGCACTTGCATAGAAAACTCTTGTTTAGGTTTGAGAGTTAGCTTAGTTATAAAACTCTTATATAGGTTTGAGTGTTAATCTTGGGAAAACACTTGTAAGGTTTGGTATGAGCCTAAAACACTAGGTTGGATGTGAGCCTTAGGAAAAAACTTATAAGGTTTGGTATGAGCCTAAACACTAAGTTAAGTGTGAGCTTGTAAAATATTAGTGATTGAGTGAAACTCCCAATTGGTGAATTAGGAAGTGGATGGAGGGTTGGTTAATACCCAAACCACTATAAAACTTTCGTGCCCATTCTTCTTATACTCTTTCTCTAGTCTTTCATTTTTATGAGCTTCCTCTAAGATTCAAAAGTTCAAATTTGCCACTAATTCAACCGCCTCTGCTTAGTGCTCTAGGGCCAATAAGATTCATCCCTAATGGGTGCTAAAAAGGCTCTTGAGCCATTTTCAAACTAAAATGACTAATTAAAATGTGCATTCATCACTAGTGGTTGCCCGACATGACCTTATATTAGTTTCACATCAGAATGATCATCTCAAATATAAATTCTTCCCTAAGTAAATGTTGTGGATTGTTGAACTAGTTATACATATGAAAATGATTGTCAGAACATGAAATCCCTCCCTAATGGATGCTAAAAGGGCTAATAAACCAACATTTCATGCCAGAATAGTTGTCAGAATATGGAACCTCCTTTAGCATCTACTAGAGAACTACTAAGCTCCTACCTGGCCAAAATGGCTACCTGAAATCTCAGTCTTAAATATATATAATACATACTTTATAGTTACTGAAAGTAAATGATTGAGATTGGTACCTACTAGAATGCTACTATAATAACCTAGTACCTACTAAAAAGCTACTAAGACACCTAATACCTACTTGAGAGTTGCTGGAAGTGAATGATTGATATTGGTACTTACTAGAAAATTGCTAAAGAAGCTTAGTAACTGCTAGAAAGTTTCTAATCCATTTAAGAACTTTAGTACTTACTTAAATAGCTACTAAAGAATTATATCCTTTGGTATCCTTGGTGATGTTTACATTTTAGCAGTGTTTTATTGTATCTTATGGAACAGTTGTTTCTCAAATGTCATTTTTCAAGCCCTACAAATCAAAGGCAAACTGTGAGCATTGAATTTTGGACCTTTTGGTGTAAGCCTAGTGTTGAGAAACAATTGAAATTATTCCCTAAAGAATGTGGGGAAAGGTTACAAAAGGAAGAAACAAGGCCTAGGAGGAACCTTAAATCAAGCCCAAGCAAACCCATAACCTAAAACAAGCCCAACTCAAGATCCACCAACATACTTGGCTATACAACTAACTCACTTAGTTGAACAACCAAGTCTCCAACATAATAAAGAGAAGATTCTGGAATAGTTGGCTATTGATCTCCATATGGCTTTATAACTAACCCCAAGACTGTTCATCCAACTTTTTGGCTATATAGATAACTTATGAACCCTAATTCTAAAACTTTTCTTAATCTTATTTGCTAAAGGTTGAGGATTAAGTATAACCTAAACCATTTTAGCTAAGGAGTATTATTTTCTCCTCTATAAATGCCCCTATTTTATAGAAAAAGAGAGGCTTGTTATCCTAGTGTTACTCTCCCAAAATTGCCACTCAAATCTATAAAAATATAAAAACTTAATCACTTAATCCACCCAACCAAAGATCTAAGGTAGAATCAAAGCCTTTGAGACTTAATATTACACTTTTCCCTTGTATTTTTAGAGGATTATACAATACCTTAGTGTCTTTAAGGGCAAGGCATATTAAAAAGAGCATTTCACATTTCTTCTTCTTATCCCCCTTCTTTCTTTTCATTTTTGTAAAAGCCTAATCCCAATAATTTATACAAACCTTTTTGTGGTCTATGTAGGCCACTAAGTAGGCTATATAAACTACTAGTTGGTATATAAAACCTACTTTAACTGAGGAGCAATTTTCATATATTCTTCTTTGTTCAATTTTATTTGTTCTTTTAGGGTTCTTAAGAAATCTTGTAAGTTTCAAAGGTAGAATAAGGATAGGTTTTAAAACCTAGGATCATTTTTCTTTAAAAACATAAAATAAGGATCAAGTCTGTTATGACATTTTCATTACTTTAATTTATTAGTGTTTTATTCTTCATTATTCTTTCTTGCTCTTTTAATAATATGTTAGTGTTAATGTTGTTTGGGGATATGATTGGGTAAAGGAGTGCCATTCTCTTAAGACTTTATGATCTCATGTTGGTGATGATTAGCTACTTTGTGAGTTTCCATCCTTTTCACCATAAAAGGAGAATGGTTATCTCATTAGTTTGTTCATTCTCGCTATTTTGCATAACATGTGTTTGACTAAGGTAAATAAGAAACATCATGGCTCTATGACCTATATATTCATTTTGATTCATGTTTATTACATCATAAGGGTTCTTTAACCATATAATGTCTTCTTTTTTTTTTTTTTTATCATTTAGACATCTTTGTTTCTTTCATAACTAAAGGTGTCTTTAGGATGCTCTAACTCTATAAGAGCATTGTGGAGGAGGATCCAATGATCCAATGGCTCCTAGTTAATGACCTTAAGCCCTTGCCCAAGGCTTTCATTATCCTTCAAATGAATTTGCATCTTATCCTTGCATCATGCGATCATATCCCATTCATCATCTTCATGTGTTTACATTTTGCTTATTACCATTAGTTATTTATGTTTTTGCTAAATATGTGTGATGATGATATTATAAGCATGTTGATTTTTAGACTTAGATGTATGGTTAGGTCTCTTGACTTGGAGGAAGATATGAGGTAAAGTAATGTTATGGTCGATGCCATTACGAGTCTTAAAATGCTTATAATCTTTATTATGGCTCTGGTGAGATACCAACATCTTCACTTTCTCTTTTGTAGGTTGAAGATGCATAATCTTTTTGATATGCATATTTAGATTCATTATCTATACATGTTTTTCCCATTTGAGAATATAAATGTACCCTTTACCCATGGTGCATACATGTAATGTTTTGGATATGATTTGCTCGATATGATTCATTAGATGGATGTTTTGGATAGATAACTAATTAATAACAAGGACAATGTTAGACTAAGGTGGTTAAACCACATTTTTAATCTTGACAACAAATATTAAAAGGTACTAATGGATAAATTAAATGTTGTTCTAGTAAAAAAATAAGATAGGAATAAGTTAGGATGTCAAAAGGAAGTAAGAAATCTCTAAGTCTTAAAACTAACCTATAAATTGCACCTAAGATAGAAGGATCACGACCAAGAACTCAATCACATTTGCTATTTGGATAATAGTGACCATAGTTAAGCATCAAAATGGAATAAAGAGTTATAGTTTAGTTTACGATAAGAATCATTTTCAAGTCACGACTGCAAAATTCAAACATCTTTAAAATGGGTTTTAACAGTCACCTACAAAGCTAGTTGACACATGCCACATGTCTCAGGAGATGTTAGGCATTTTAAAAATTACGATTGTGATCAATAAGCACTACCTCATCTCAATTTCAAAGTAAAACCAAAGCATCTATGCCATTTCATAGTGACATTCACAATTTAGTATTCCAATGCAATCAAGAATTGCAACTGCGATCCACCAGCTTGCCATTAAGACATCTATAAAAAGTGGAGCATTACAATGACTAATTTTAAGGAATCAATGATCAAATACCACATGTCATTAATTGTTAGATACTATTGAAATTCTCGACTGTGATTAAGGAATTCTCAACATAAAAAGTAGATCGCGATCACTATTCAAGAATCTTAACCATGAAATTCCTTTAACAAGCGTTAAATGCAAAATTACCTAAAAATCATAAAGGTATGGACATAGTTTCCTTATAAATGACTCTTTGATAGTTTGAGTCACTGAATAGCCTATAATGCAAAAGAACTTTCATTTTTTGTGCTCAAACTCTTGTAATTTGACTTCTCAAGTCTCTCTCTCTTAATTGTTATAGTACTTTGTTTGTTTAGAGTATTCATAGCTTATAAAAGGTTAACTATGAGCCTTAAACACTTAGGATTAAGATTTTATAGTGAGTCTAACATGAAGAGTCTTAGGAGACACATTTTTAAATAGGATGTCAACTTTAAAATCCTTAAAAATCTCTTCCTTTAGAGAAGTTTAGTTTTAGAGTTATCAATATTGAAAAAGCCAATGAAGATATTGGTAAAACACTAACTAATGTCCTCATTAAAAAGCTTCTCACTCATGAAATGACAATGAAGAAGGATGAAGAGCTTAAGAAGTTGAAAGAAAATGATGAAAAGAAAGCACTTGCTCTTAAATCCACTATAAAGGATGAGAAAGTTGAAGCAAGCTTTAGTGATTTTGATGAAAGTGACAAAGAAGAATAAGAGCTTGCCATGCCATCAAGAAGATCCAAAAAGTTGATATGGAAGAGATGATAAAGAAGAAAATAAAGAAAGGCATCATCCAACTACAATGGGAAGAAGAATGATGTAATTTTTTATGAATATAACAAGCAATGACACATCAAATCTAATTATCCCAAGATTAATAAAAAGGAGAAGAAGTGGGAGAAGGAAAAGAATAAGGGTTTCAAGGCAAGTTGGGATGATGACTTAAGAAGAGGAAGAGAATTAAGTGGCAAACCTTTGCTTCATGGTTCAAGAGGACTCTTCTAATGAAGTAAATTCTTCTATCCAATCTAGTGATGATGACAGTTTTAAAGATAAGGATGATGAGCTTCTTAAAGCTATGGCTTTGAAATGTGGCAAATATGAATCTAAAGTGAAATTTTATAAAAAAAAAAAATTGTTTTAAACTTGAGGAGGATTTTAAGAGTATAATTGAACTTATTTCTAGCTTGAGGGAATCCAATGATGAGCTTAAGAAATCTTTAAAACAAATTTTCAAAACCTCCTATTATGAATCTTTAAGAAAGGAAAATGATTCTTTGAAAACTGAAGTTATTGAGTATGGAAATTCCATCTCCAAATTTCACAATGGGAAGAATGATTTAGATACATTAATTGTATCATAAAGGATACCCATAGTGAGACATGGCCTTGGCTATGATGGGGCCTATACATTCACATCTTTTCCTCTTATCTTCATCCAAGCTTTTACCCCTCAAACTTCTCGTGTAGAGGTGGTTGAGAAGATGAGTGCTCCAAGCATTAAACCTTCCATGGAAAAATGCAAAAGGAAGACACAATAATGCTTTAGAGCTAAGTCTCTAAGAGCTAAGCATGTATATATGTACAATAAGAGGCATTTATAAAAACACATACCTTATATTCCTCACTATACTTCTACTACTGACCACACTTGCTCTTGCATGCATTCTCATGATAATGGAATGAAAAGAACCCTCACTTATACCAAGGTAAGGAAAACTAACAAGCCTAGACTATAATATCATTATTATATGAAATATGATAACATTAATGTGTTTTGTTATATTATGAAGGCTCATCTCAAACTTGAGGATCTTTCTAAACCGAACCCCTTAGGACCTAAGTATGCTTGGGTACCTAAATAAAATGAGTTTATTTTATTTTGTGGGAATGTTTTGACTTCACCAAGGATAATAATGTTTTACATGTAAAAAGTGGATACTTAAAGCACATGACTTGGAATAGAAAACTATTCACATCCATCAAAGAAAAGGAAGGACGAAATGTCACATTTGGAAATAATGTCAAGGGTAATTTAATTGACATTAGTGTGGTTAGTAAAAAAGGTTGCCCCTTAATTGATAATGTTCTTATTGTTGATGGTTTAAAGCATAATTTGTAAAATGTAAGTAACTTATGTGATAAAAGTAATAAAGTTACCTTTGACTCTAGAGAGTGCCTTGTCACTACTTTGGTAGATGACAATGTAGTCTTTAAAGGGTGAAAGGCAAGGAAATACTTACACAATTGGCTTAGATAAGTTAGTTAACCAATCTTTTAAGTTCTTACATTTATTATCTAGCAATGAGTCATGGCTTTGGTAAAAAAAAGATTTGGACATGCATGGATGGAGCTTTTCCAAAATCTCTCAAAGAAGAACTAATGGATGGTCTTCTAAAGCTAAAGTTCATTAAGGACAAGACTTGTGCACCTTGTCAAATGGGGAAGCAACATCAAACCTCCTTCAAATCCAAAATTATTATAAGTACTTCTGGACCACTTCAACTCAGCCATATGGACTTGGTTGAACCTACTAGAAATGTTAGCTTGGGTGGACAACATTATGCATATGTTTTTATTGATAATGACTCAAGGTTTACTTGGTAGTTTCTTAACTCATATGGGTGATGCTTTTAAAAGTTTTACAAAAAAGGTTCAAAATGAGAAGGGTTACATTATTTATAACAATAAAAGTGACCATGGAAAAGAATTTTAAAATGAGAACTATGAAAATTATTATTTAGAAATTGGCATTTCTCACAATTTTTTTGGCTCCTACACCACAACAAAATGGTGTTGTAGAGAGAAAAAATAGAACATCAGTATAAAACTATGCTAAATGAGAATTTTATTTCTAATTACTTTTGGGTCGAAGCCATTAATACTTCATGTTATATTGCAAATAAAGTTTTCAAAAGACCAATTTTGAACAAAATCTATTATGAGTTATGGAATAGAAGAAAGCTCAAGATGTCATACCTTGTAGTATTTTAGTGCAAATGTTACATTTTAAACACAAAAGATAGCCTTAGGAAATTTGCCTCTAAAATCGATGAAGGCATTTTCTTTGGTTGTTCCACCGCTAGCAAAACTTATAAAGTCTTTAACAAAAAGTATACAGTGGTTAAAAAGTCTATGAATGTTGTCTTTAATGAGTCTAGTAAGCTTGATCTTGGGAAAGCTTCTTTTATTAATCATCTTGTAGGTGAATTTGGGAAGCTAAAACTCAATCCAACTCTAATGGAAATAAGAGTGGAAGTTGAAGAGAATGAACTACCCAAAGAGATTGAGCAAGCATAACCACAATAAGAGGAGATCCAATCTCAAGAGCTACCCAAGAAGTAGAGGTACTACAAGAACCATCTAAAGGAACTCATCATTAGGGAGAACTCAAAAGGTGTAAGTACTAAAGCTCAACTTAATGCCTTAGATAATAACCTGGCCTTTGTTTCTTAAACTAAGCCAAATTCAATTAATGAGGTTCTTGAAGATTATTGTTATGCAAGAGGAACTCAATCAATTTGAGAGAAATAAAGTTTGGGAGCTTGTTCCAAGTCCTAAAGAGCACCTAGGTGTGGCATGCAAATGGTTATATAGGAATAAGTTGGATGAATGCTTTTTGCACAAATATATTTATGTAAATATTTTATTCTAAACTTATGACATATAAATATAATTATATGTTTAATTAGACTAAATATTAATAGTAATGTTCTCACAGCGTAGCACAAGCTATATGCTCGTATTTACTAACTATGATTACTTTTTTTTTTTTTGTTATCTATGAGAGGCTCAATGGGCTGAAACAACATTATGATTATTTTTTATATTTATATTATTATTATTATTATTGTTGTTGTTGTTGTTGTTGTTGTTATACTTGATAATAGTTTCTATTCTTTAATTAATTATTTCTTTTTCAATCTACTAATTTATTTACTTGGGTCAAATATTTCTATTTATTATTATTATTATTATTGTTGTTGTTGTTGTTTTTATTGTTATATTATTATTATTTTCACAGTCATATTATGTTCGATATGAGCTCACCATTTAAATTAAAGGGCATAATATTGATACATCAATCTATATATATTTAATTATTTTATTTTATTTATAATTTAATTACTCAAATTATTATTATATTTTTTTAGCCTTTAATTTAAATATTTATTTTATTTATGCGAGGAATGACCCAACAAGTGTTTTGGGACTATGGATGATCTAAATTATATAATGTGTGAATTTGTTTCCAAAATTAGTGATAGGATTTTAAAACTAATTTAATATTATCAGGATGAATTAGAGATATTTAGCTTGGTGGGCTTAGAATGAGCTCGTTAAAGAGAGTTCAGCTCTATTTAACCTTTTTTTTAAAAAGAGTTTAAATATCAACCATATACTATTTATAGTACATGTCATTTTTTTTATTCATACCATATTTACATCTTATCTTATTTAATTATCCTTAGAATTTTCTATCATTATAAATAGCCTTCCAATTAACTTTATTCAGGAACGAAAACTCATTTTTCTCATTATATAACTCTCATTCTCTAATTACTTATTCTCTCTACTTTCTTTTCCCATACTCTATATTTTTCTTACTAAGTTTTATGCATCATCATTGCATATTTGAGTGTTGATTATTTTCTCACTTGCCATCAGACTTTTGAGTCTATTAAAATTGCTCATTATTCCTCTCACACTCTCTCTATCTCTTCATATATATTAGTAAGGTGTAACATTGTCTCGTTATCAATATTTCAAGAATTCAAGCATCTATAATCTTCTAAAAATTTTGGGCATTTAATTCAATATCAGTATTAGTTTAATTTTTCAATTCAATTCAATTACTTTAAGAACCACATTATCTTACTGTCAACAATGTCAGCAAGTAACTCTAGCTTTGATACTTTTAGAACAATAGATTTCAACTTGTGCAGTTTGTGATAGGTGGTCACCTTAAAAAAAAGTTGTTCTAGCTGATTATTGAGGGGATTCAATAATTGGTGATTAAAGAAGTGATTACTTTTTATTTTTTATTGTTTAGCAATCTTGCTAAGGTGGATGTTGGGCATGCATTGTTGTTTTAGGGCTAAAGGTGGTGGGCTTATATTGGCCTATTTAGATGGTGATGCAAGAGAATTTATGGTGATGATCAATTAAAAAAGTCATATATATGTATTTTTCATATCTTTAGGATCTTATAAATCTAGGACTTACTTTGAATGAATGTTTTTTTTTTTCTTTTGGAGAAATTTCACTTTTTTTCTTATTGATGCTTTGAAATGGTAAAGGTTTTTTTAGCTTCGAAGTGTTGAGGTAGTAGTAAAATGTATTTGATTTTGATGAAATAAATAAAAAGGATTTTGGTTATGGGTTTTGATCATTTTTATTGATTATCGAATAATTAAAATTCTACTAACTTTATATAGTATTTGGATAAATTTTTTTGTTCATGATAATTATTTTTTCCTTTTTCTCATAGCTAGTATTTTGAGATGAGACTAAAGGTGTTATTATCACTTTATAATAATTTAATAGAAAAATTGATCAAAGAATTGTTAAATGTAATAGATCAAATATGAGAAACTATTCTATATAATTTTAAAATATAAAAACCTAATTAAAATATGATAAATATCAAGAAATTTATAGTAACTCGTTCTTCAAAATACATTAACACACCAACATTTCAATCTTAAAATACTGATAGATCTATCCTTTCTCATATAGAAGAACAATATTTCTTCAAATACTTTATTGATTAATCCTCTATGCACTTTATTATGTTAATCTATAAGCTTTGTGGGCCCAATATTTTCTTCACCAAATATTGCTTTTCATAGTTTGAGGACCATTTTCTAAGATGTGTTTTATTTTTTCCAAGTGATAAAATAGCTTTTAACATTAGATCTCTTTCCAACAGTTATCTTACTATCGTATAACCTCACACAACTTAGTAGTCAATTGTTCTTACCATTACAATCAATCTCACCATACTATTTATCTTTAACAAGCTTATAACCTTATTTTGTTGTTAATGATTCATATGTCCATTCTCATTCTCATGCATATAGCTAATTTAGGCATAATATGAACTTTAAAAAAAAAAAAAAGGTCTTGACCTTGTATACATAACATTTATAGGAATTCATGAGAAACTGATAGGAATAATTTTATCACAAATTTTATGTTATAAATTAGGAGTTTTTTTTTTTAATATAGTTTTTTTATTTTAGAATTAGTTAATTTTCTATTTTTTATGCTCGTGCAGGAATTTCTAAAAAAGAAAAGTTGTGATTTTTAACAGAGCTGCATAGGTCGTATTTCAGACCAGTTATTGACCAGCAATGTTGACCAGTCAATAGGATCATATTTGTACTTAGCCAATTGTGCATGGGTCGTGACATGGCCTATGCAAGGCATTAAATATAGAATTTTAAATGACCTCTTTAATAAGGGAGACCTGGGTTAAAAAAAAAAAGCAGCTTTTGGAAAGAAAGTTGATCCAATCTCTACACTTAATTTGGATGAAGATTTTTTTTTTTTTTGGTGAAGATTAGAGAGTTTTCTCTTAAGGTTTTCATTAATTTTGCTTATAAAGACTCTTCCTTTGGAAATTCTTATACTCAAATTAATAGATTCTTTTTTCTTTATTTTTTTCTTCTTCTATAATGAAGTAGTTCTTTAATTTTAGGGATTAGGATGAAAACTCAATACTTATTGCATAATTATAAGAAGAGATTTTGCTTCAAATTGTGTTGGGTGTCTTGATTTAATGTGTTTGAGTTTAATTGATCTTGTATGCATGATGACCACATATGTGCAAGACTTAAGACTCTAGATTATGGAGTGAAAGTAGAAGTCTAAGGTAAGTGCTAATATGTTAAACTAAGAGATTGAGACCATAAAAGTAAGCTTGACTTCTAGAGATATTAAAGAATCATTCAAGCAGCTTAATGAATTTTTATTGAATTTTGTGACCATGAAAATAGGCATAATTTTAGTAAAAATAACTCAATATTACTTGAAAGAGAATATTGAAAAAAATTAGGAAATCTATCTTTAAGCATAACCCATTCACATTTGGAACAAAGCCCTTTGTATATTCTTGAAATAGTATTGTGGCAAACTCGAATTTCCTAGAAATCATTTGTATAAGAGTTTCCTTTAATTCAATTTTAGTTTTTGTTTAATCATTCCTGCAATTTCAGTTTTTAGGTTATTTTCATCTTTTCATTGTTAGATAATAAGGAAATTAAGGCTTTATTGGTACTTGTGTGAATCAATTTTCATGGAAACAAACTTTACTTTTCATTATATTACTTAAGTGATTTGTACACTTGGAAGGGTTTCATATGCAATAAGTTTTTAACGTTGTTGTCGAGGATTGATTTTTTATAATATCAATTTCACTTAAGATTTCAATTAATCTATTTTTATTTTTTGTGAGTTTACTTATGCATTATCTTTTATGATAAGTGAAGCGCTTGGTGTATATGACATTTAAAAAGCCTAGAATTATTTGAATTTGATGTTGAAATCAAGTGTACTTTTCACTATCAAAGTCGAATCCAAGAATAGAAAACAGTTTGTTGAAAGTAATAATGGTTGATGAGAGGCAACCAAGGGCTTTGCGAGATTTTGTTATGCCACACACTCAAGGGATTCAATTAAGTATTGTTAGACCTATCATTGCATGCAATAACTTTAAGTTCAAATGGTACAACAAAATACTTTTGGGGTTGAAGCCAATAAGGATTCAAATGCCCATATTACCATTTTTCTTTAGATTTGTAATACCTTCAAAATAAATGGGGGCAACCAATAATGTGATCCATTTGAGACTCTTCACTTTTTCCTTTAGAGATAAAGCTAAGAGGTGGCTAAATTCTATGGCATCTAATTCATTTGCTACATGGGAAGAGCTTTTACAATCTTTTTAAGCAAAATATTTTCCATCAAATAAGATCGCAAAATTAAGGCAAGCAATTTTAAGCTTTGTACAAGAATTTGAGAATATATTATATGAAGCACAAAAGAGGTATTAAAAGCTATAAAGAAAGTCTCCACATCATTACTTAGCAATTAGTTAATAACCTAAACCTTTTATAATGGGCTCCACCACTTTGTTTGCATTACTATTGATGATGTAATAGGTGGTACACTGATAGGAAAGTCAACCAATGAAGCTTATTCATTATTAGAACAGATGACGTTAAACAAACTACCAATGGGCAAGTGAAAGGGGGATTAATAAGTGAGTTGTAGGTGTTCATGACATAAATGCATATTCCATGCTAAATGCCAAGATGGATGTTATTATAGAGAAACTTGACGGAGTGAGTGTACATGTTATCAATACCCCACCATTAAATTGTGAATAGTATGAAGGAGGACACATGGGTACCGAATGCCAATTAGGGAGTTCTTTTGTTCCAAATTCAGTCGAGTAAGTGCAATATGTCTCTAATATTAATAGGCAGCTTAACAATCCATATTCTAAGATATTTAATGCCAAGTAGAGGAATCATCCTAACTTTTTATGGAGCAATCAAGCTAAGCATTATCATCCTCTTAATTTTCCTTAAAGGAAACAAAGTGGGGGTCCCATAGCTCAACAAACTCAATAAAAGGAGAAGTAAATATAGGACATGCAAAAGTTTTGGGTTAAGAAATTTAAAAAGATGGAGACCAAGTTAGACAAGATATATAAATTTAGAGATGCAAATTGAGAAATTGGCTAATAATTTTGGTGTAAGAATGCAAGTACACTCCCTAAGAAGACTGAGATTAACCTAATAGAGCAATGCAAAGCATTTAGTTTGAGAGGTGGCTTAGAGATACCTCACCCTCCATATAAGCACAAGTTGGAAAGTGAGAAAACAACCCTAAAAATACTTGAAAAACTTGAAAATCCTAAAATTTTAATATAAGAAAGTGATGATTCAGCCCTAATTTTTAGTCTGAATGAGAAAGGAAAGGTGGAAAAAGCCGAAGAAGAAGAAAGAAGCAAGCCTACACCATGAGAAAGGAAAGGTGGAGAAAACCGAAGAAGAAGAAATAAGCAAGCCTACACCAATAAAACCTTATGTTCCACCTATTTCTTTTCCTTAATGGTTGCAAAAATACAAGTTAGACAAGCAATATGCTAAGTTCTTAGAGATGTTTAAGCAACTTTACATCAAAATTCTGTTTGTCAAGGCCTTAGCACAAATTCCTAAATATGCCAAATTTCTTAAGGATATTTTATCTAATAAGAGGAAATTAGAGCAATATAAGACAATAGCCCCTTTTGAGGAGTGTAGTGCAACTATTCAAAATAAACTTCCACCTAAGCTTAAAGATTTAGGGAGTTTCTCTACTCATTGTCAAATTTTTAATTTGAAATTTGATAGAGCATTATATGATTTGGGTGCTAGTATAAGTCTAATGCCTCTTTCTATTTGTAGGAAATTGAATGTTAGAGAGATTCAACCAACCATGGTGACTTTATAACTTATGGATCACTTTATTAAATAACTAGTTAGAGTAGTGGAGAATGTTCTCATATAAGTGGGGAAGTTTTACATACCAGTAGATTTCATTATACTTGACATAGATGAGGATGTAGACACACCATTAATTCTTAGGAGACCTTTCTTGGCAACCACAAGGGCTATAATTAATGTGAAGAATGGTAAATTCACCCTAAACGTGATGGGAGAATTTCAATGTCTTCAAAGCAACAAAGCAACCTCTTCCATTATAGATTGCCATAGGGTAGACATAATTAATGGATCAGTCAAGAGGTTTTTCAAAAAGAGCACTTTAACGATACATTTGAACCTTGCCTGGTCCAAAGGGCATCACCATAACATGAAAATTATGAAATTGCAAGTGTAACCCATTTTTCAGAAGCAAATCCTCCATCTAAATATTTTTAGTTTGAAGAATTGGAATAAGGGAAGACTCTTCTTCCCCCTTAATTAAAAAGGTTCTAATTTTAAAGCTGAAATCCCCTCTTCTTTGTCCAAGGTATGCATTTCTTAGTGAAAACCAATCATTGCTTGTGATAATTCTAGCAAATTTAACCAAATTATAGGAAGAAAAGTTGTTGAAAGAGTTAAGAGAGAGGAAAAAAGCTATAAGATGGACCATTAGTGATATTGGGGAGATTAACCCTTCCTTTTGAATGTATAGAATCCTCATAGAGGATTATCATAAACCATTTAGTGAGCACCAAAGGAGATTAAACCCTAACATGAAAGAGGTGACGAGGGTTGAAATTTTAAAACTTTAGGATGTGGGTATTATTTACTCTTATGTATGTAACCCTTGCAAATGCACAAATCGCTAAAGTAATATAATGATAAGTATAGATCGTTCCCATGAGGATTATTTTACACAAGTACCAACCAAGTCCTAATTTTTCTATTGTCTAGCAATCAAATAATGAAGAAGAAAGAAACAAAAAATTGAAATTACAAAAATACTTAAATGACAATGAG
This sequence comes from Omphalea diandra, assembly GCA_949677035.1. Lineage (NCBI taxonomy): Eukaryota > Viridiplantae > Streptophyta > Magnoliopsida > Malpighiales > Euphorbiaceae > Omphalea > Omphalea diandra. The sequence goes on from CATIWR010278967.1 coordinate 15,462, forward strand.
ATTAATTAAAAAAAAAAAAAAACTCCTGTGACAATGATTTCTAGGGAATTTAGGTACACCACAATGCCATTCCATAAATATATGAAGAGAATTATTTCAATTGAGATTGAGTTGTGCTTGAAGATGGATTTTCCTAATTTGCCAAATAATCTTTCTCGAGCAGAATTGAGTTTATTATTACTAAAATTATGTCTACTTTCATGGTCATAAAATTCAATAATAATGCATTAAGTTTCATGAATAATCCTTGAATATCTTAAGAAGTTGAGCATACTTTTGTGGTCTCAATATCCTAGTTTAATATGTTAGGACTAACCCTAGAATTCCACTTTCATTCCATCATCTAAAATCTTAAACATTACACATATGTGATCATTCATACATACAAGATCAATTAAGCTCAAACATATTAAATCAAGACACCCAACACAGTTGAAGCAAAATCACTTCATATAATCTTGGAATAAATAATGGGCTTTCACCTTAAACCCTATAATGGAAGAATTAGTTCATCCTACAAGAAGAAATAATATATTGAATTCAATAGAAGAATATTCAAAATAAGAGTCTTGCTAACAAAATTTATGAAAACCTTAAAAGAGAATTATCTAAATCTTAACAAAATCTTCTTTTTATTTGGTATAGAGATTGGATCCACTTTTCTCTCCTATAAATTTGCTATTTTTCTACTCAAGAATCCCTATCCAAATAGGACAAATCTCCTTAAAAGGCAATTTGTAATTTGCATTTTAAAATATGGATTTGACACCTTGCATGGGTCATGCAACAACCTACACACTTATCTGCTAAGTTCAAACTATGTATGCTGACTAGTCAACTCTGCATCTTTACATGGTCCTACACATGGGCCACGTAATAGCCCATACAATACTGCTGAAAATTGCAATTTAGCTAATTTTTTGAGAATTTCATATGCGAACATGGAAGAGAAAGAAAAATAACTTATTCTAAAATAAAATACTATAAAAATAAGGAAAACTCCTAATTTTAACTTAAAAATATATGCTAAAATGACATTTATCAATCTCCCCCAAGCTTGGAGTTTTTCTTGTCCTTAAGCAAAGAAAAGAAATAACAAGAGAACATCTCAAATCACAATTGCAAATCCTTGAACTTAGAAAACTATATAATAAACTAACACAATGAAACCCATAAGAAAATTTATGATATTGAAGTTCACTCTCAAAATTTTACAAGCAATTTCAAGCATAAATTGATCAAGAAATAAGCAAAAACCATAATAAACTTCTTCACTTTTGAAGCAATTTAAAAACAAACATAATACAAGCTAGCATTATCAAATCTCTTCCTAAAATAATGTTATGCATAATTTCATAGGGAAGAGCACACAATCAATCTCCACTAAGATAATTACACAATTAATCAGGGATTAAAAGGTCTTTAATGACTTGTAACAGGTTGGAAGGAAAATGGTTTGCCAAAGAAAATGATAAAAAGGTACAAGTAAGAGAATTCTAAGAATTAAAATAATCAAGTAACACTAAAAAATTCTCATATCGAATCCAAAATTTTCCAACTTGTCTAAATCACAACTTCTTTTTTTCCTTAGTAACAATCACTCAAATTCATCATAAAGCTTAAAAGTAAATTGTATGCATAATGCATCTCACTCAAATTTGTGAACTCTAAACAATTTAAGCATTAGAGCTCAAAAGACTTCACAATTCACAAATTTTTTTTCTCTTTTCCTATTTTTTTCATGTTTTTTCTATTTTGTTAACAAATATCAAATACTTTTACATATGCTCAAATATAGAATCAAAAAGGAAATTTCAACTTTCTCAACAATGTTAATGGAAATTCTAGTGCCACTAAATAATTTCAATCCTAAAAATCTCTTGGTGGATAGGCAATAATATGAGTTATATGGTAATAAGATTAAGGATACCAAGGAAAAGGCTTGTATACACTCTTAGAATGTATTTCAAGGCTCAAAAAAAGGTGTAAAGGATAAAAATAATAAGGTATGAAGGGGGCTAAATGGATTAACACAAAGAATGCCTAAATCATTTCCTTGATCAAGTATGAATTAATATTTCACCTCAAAAGTTTCTAGCATGCATATGTTTGAATATAAACAAGCAATCAATTCCTAGGTGTAATGATTCAAGCAAGTTTCTTAATCAACCTAAACAAGAAATTACTTGCATCTTTTATCAAGCTTATTCAAATGTCCAAATTTTCTAATAAAATTGATCATGCATAGTTCCATTACAAGCATTCCAAAATCCAAGAATTCATAAATTATGAAGTGATCACTCTCAAGTTAATTCATCTTCACTTTTAAAGAAAAGCAATTTTTCCTAAAAAAAATGCAATCCACAAGAAGAAAACAATACATCAAATACCCTATTCATTAAAGAATTCTAAAAATTCAAAGAATTAACATTAAATACCCTATTCCTTTCATGTCCCTTGGAGTGGCTTTGGTGTTAATTCTGAATTTCCATAATTGTCTATTTTGTAACATTCATTGCCATGTTTGAGCTTTCATTCAAATAAGCATAAATAAAATTTGAGCATAATGAAAAAATGATAAATAAACAATCTAGGTAGATATGAAACAAAATATAACAAAGGTGCATGGACCAGTACACCATGCACTTAGAATAAAATCCAACAGCATGTTTGCAGTATACAGATAATCCAAAAAAATTCTCAAGAACCTATACATCACTATCTCAATTCATAAAAAATTGAAATACCAACAAACACATCCAAATTCACAAAAACATATTTACATTCACTAAAAATACAACTGTTGTATAAAATTTTCAATCTAATCATCAAATTTCTCTTTCCACACACTGAGAATTATCATTAGTTCATGGAATTTAATTACAACATAATTCTACAATTTCTTCACCTGCAAATCAAACACTTCATCACAACACAACTCTTAACAATTACAATTTAGTCATATCTCCAAAAACACATTCTCATTCATGAAAAATATAATTAAAAATCACAAGTCAAATACCTAAAATTTTTAACAATCATAATGCCTTTTTTTTTTTCAAAGTTATCACACCTGCAATTTAATAAGTGCTATTTTCACAAAGGAAATATTTTTCTTCTTATAATTGCATCTACCAAAACTTAAATAAAAAATACTAATCAAATTAACCCAATAAACACAATTCACAATAAAATTTTTGAAATAATTGATATCTAGAAAATTTTAACAAGTATTTTAATAAATAAAACACTAGATTACCCAAACATTCAAACATTGCAAAACAAAACTAAATTACTAATTCAAATTATACAATAATTAAACACAAAATATCCTAAATAAAATTACTAAAAATACCAATTCTAAACCTACAATAGCTTGGAACACAAAATACCAAAATAATAGTACCAAAAATAAAAAAGAAAATGAAAAATTGAGAAAAAAAATTTAAAAAATAGAAGAACATAAATTAAATTGAAAAAAGAAAAAAAATTAAAATCACAAGTTTTTCGGTGGATGTTGTTGTTGGAAGAATCCTATATGTGCAAAACAAACTTGTTGCGGCTTGTTGTTAATCTAAGCTCTCCATTATATGGTGAATTCAAAATTTTTGCTCAAAGAACTAATTAGATTTGTTTTTTCAACTATTTTGGTGATTGACATGATGAGATTTAGGTAGTTTTTGGATGAAAGAGTAAGTAGATATGTTGGGAGGAGGTGGGTAGGTTGAAAGAAGGTGGATAGGTTGGGAGAAGGGGGAGACGACTATGAATAGAGTTTAGGGTTTGTGTGTGTTAGGGTTAAGAGGAGAGCAAGAAGGTTATTTAAATTCAATTGTCATTCACGTCTACAATTGAATTTATGTTTTTTCCTTCATTTTTGAACCTTCAAAGTGTTGTACCCTTCATAATCACATTTGTTGCTGTTGTCCCAAGTTTATTGCTCCCAAAATGACCTATAATAAATCAAAATCAACTAAATTAACTCAAATTAAACATTAAAAAAAGGGAATCGAACTAAGAATTGAACTAACAAAAACTACTGAATTTCTTAAGAATTTAAACATTTTAATGATTGAAAATTTAAAAAGAAATAACATACAAAAATTAAAATAAACAATCTAAAAATGACTAAAATAATAAAATCATTGGGTTGCCTCCCAACAAGCGCTTGTTTACAATCATTAGTTGGATTTTTTCCATAAATTCTCAACTTAAAGGTGAATTTAGGAGAAGAATTTCTCCATTTTGCAATGCATCATCACATAATGAATGCTTCAAATGCTGAACATTCACTTTGAACATTTTCGCATCATCTTCTTATAACTCTACAACTCCATAAGGTAAAACTCGCATCACCTGTTGTCCAACTTTAAATGAAAGCTTGTGAAATTGCTTAGTATGCCATAACTTATCTTTCTTCTTATATATCCATGCATTTTCATAAGCATCACCTTGGAATGTATATTGTTGGCCCTCGAACACCAAGAAGTGGGGTTGAATTAGTAGAAAATTTTAAAATTTAGAGAGAAGGTTTTAAGAGATGAAAATAGAAGAAGTAAGAGAAGAGTTAGAGACAAAAATTGTATAGTGGTTCAGGTGTTAACAAACCCTACATCCACTCCGCAATTCTTCTAATTGAGTATTTTACTAACACTAAATGGTGTTTTCAAGCTTACACCAAACTTTTACATTTTGTGTGTTATGGCTCACATACCACCTTACAACTTGTGTTTCAAGGCTCACACAAAAACCTCTCAAGTTTTTCCTTACAGACTCACACTTAACCTATATAAGAGTTCTATAGCTATGCTAACTTTTAAACCCAAAACAATGGTGTTTATTGCTCACACCCAACAATGCCAACTCATATACAAGAATTAAAGGTTGAGAAACAAAATTGCAAGAGTTTGGCTATATTTAATGTTATTATCTTATATTCATGTCTGTTTGGTGGAGTATTTATATGCAATAACCACCAAAGAGATTTTATAAATAAATTACATCTAAATCTCTAAGTTATGCTAAGTATCTTGTATAATGCCTGTCAAACTAATTTCACGGTTGTGACTGGTCATTCACAATTGTGATTTCACTTTAAGCACAAAAATTACTGAAATCGCGATGGAGAACCCCGTTTGTATCTAACGACTAGTCTACATGGCACACTTATATTGGTCTTCCAAGAGATATGGTCATTATATTCTTTGATCTAGATAAAAGTTACAGTCATGAAATATTTTTATCTAGGATGTGATTGCCACCACAAATCCTTCTATTTGATAAGGAAATGTAGCTTTATCAAATCGCGGTCTCGACAACTATGTCACCCTTATGAATTTTGATAAACCAACGGCTTTCTAAGACACTTGGCATGTTTTAGTTATGGACTTGATTCCCTTCAGGCAAATCTAAAAGTCACGATTGTGAATTTAGATGCAACTCTTACCGCAAATTCGTTTGTTATAACTTTACAAAGCCCTTGGCAAACTAACGATTTTAATTTTCATCATGAATCCATCTATACCATCTTCTTCCATTCTTTTTGCAAGATAACGATCTTAAAGTTAAAGTTCACTCTTGTGAATTAGAGTGCTTTTCAAAAAACTTGAGATTTAAACTCTCATTTAACTTCCAATACAAACCTATCTAAAAAACTACAAAAACAAAACTTAAAAAAGTTGTTAGAACATATCAATTTGTATGGTCAAGATAAAAAGAGAGTTTATCTTAGGTTTGACCAACCTAGTCCAACAATCTCCCCCTTTTTGATTTTGACAACTTAGATTGATTTACACAGGATAAAGAATGCATAAGTGTGAAGTTGATATGGTTAACAATGTTTAATAACTTAAAATGCAATTAAAAAAATTTTAATTGCTCTTTCCCTATCAAATTATACTCCCCCTTAATTATGTAATCATAACTTCATTCCCCCTCTTTATCAATAACAAAAAGAGAGGATAATGCAATTATAAGGATAAGTATAAAGTATTAGAGACAACTATAGAGGGAACAACAATTTGAACTTTTATTGATAGCAAAACAAATACAAAATAAATTCATGCAAACAATAAAAAAAACTTGTAGGATCACAAACTTAGGTAAAATACAAAAGGAATTACAAGCCTAAGTAAGAAAAACAAGATACATAAAGAGACGTCATCATCAAAATCTCAAACTTCTTTACCTCCTCCTCCTCTTTGTGCTTCAAATCCTTCTTCTACATCTTAGTCTTCCTCTTCCTCTAGGGTATCCTCCTGATCCTTAAAGCCTATGAGATGGCAAGGTGTTTGATCCACCTTCTTTTGAAAGTCAACTAGATCACTATAGAGGTGGGAAAGAAGAAGAAATATCCTTTTGATCATGTCCATCACCTTGTCCAATTTCTTATTGATGGAAGACAAAGAGATGGTAGAAGTTTTAGGTTTGGCTTTTGAATTAGGAGATGGAATTGGTTCAGCACTCTCCTCTTTCACAAGCCCCTTTCTTTTTGAAGCTTGAATTGTTTCTTACTTCTTTGCCCTAAGACCCCAAGGTGTAAATATATGTATCAAGATGGATTACCTTGGCATTAATCAAATAGGGCAAATCAAGGAAGTTTTAGGAGGGTAAATATTTTTTGGTGAGTAATTTATCATTTTCCTCATAAAGAGCTCCCACATACATATATATGGTTGTGACATAAAAGGGGAGGAGAAATTGACTTTTAGGTTTTGTACTCATGTGAATCAATTGATCCATAAAGTATCAACTTGTTTGGATTGGCATATTTTTGGTTAAGCAAAATAGAAATGTTAGGTCTTTTTGGGAAACTTTTTCATTCCTATCAGTCCTAGCATTTATAGAGAAGGTGATGATTCAGTGAAGAAGCCAATTGGTAAGGGACTTAATGTATTTAGCTAGAGATGTTTTTGGGTCATGTCTGGTTTTAGTAGAGATCTCTAACCAGAATTTAAAATAGATAATATCAAGTCTAAAGATAGTGAAAGGAATATTATCTCCCACTTGAAGGTTGAAAAGATAAGAAAGTTAGGCAAAGGTTATGAAATGAAGGCCTCTAAAACCCTAAATATCAACCTATATGCACCTACTTTCAATTCTGCCCTTCTGTTCAAGTTAATGGTGCACATGAATTCCTTATCAAATATAAGGATTCATTCCATGAATTCCTTATCAAACGTAAGGATTCATCTCCTCATAGCCTAGTTCATCCTAGAATATGAATTCATTCCATCCTAGGTTAGAAAGAAAGGCATGAATATCTTTCTTAATTTCAAGTGATTCATGGAGAATGGTAGAAGGAATTTTATTGGAGTTTACTTTCAATCTCTCTTTTTCTTCCTTAGTTATCCCTTTCACGAGGTGAAGGGAAGGAGGGCCTTGAGGTTGGACAATGCCCCTCCCCTTCCTTGCTCTGGTTAGTTTCTTGGGTATCATGAGAGATTCAATGAAAGAGATTTTAAAAGGATTGAGAAAAAAAGATGAATAATAAATGAAGAGAAATGGTAAAAGTGGAATAGAGGAGTGTTAGGATGACTTAAATAGGAAGAAAAATGATAAAAAAAATGGTAATAAAATGAAAACATAAGCAATAAATGAGAATCATGCGCTAATTGACAGTCAAATCAATCAATATATGACAGTTACCATAATTAGGGATCGTGACCAACTAATAGCAATCACGAATAGATAGTAATGACCACGAATTACAAGGCAAAACAAAAATCAATATGAAATAAGAATTGGCTTTTCTAGAAGTGATCAAATTAATAAGTGATCAAATTAATGTAATGATGATTAATTTAAGCAAATTGGCATTAAAAAGTAGAATTGCATAAAGAATAAATCATTCAATATACATAACTATCAAAAACAACATTCAATCAATCAAAATAGACAAACACAATGAAGAATATGAAGTGAGATTAGTTTTCACCTTAGGGAACTTCCATCCAGCATCCTTAGTTCCCTCTTGATGAAATTCATCCTTTCTTCATTGAGGGGTTTAGTGAAAATGTCTGTAAGTTGATGATTAGTGTCAATAAACTCTAATACCACATTACCATTTTGAACGTGATCTCTAAGAAAATGTTATATAATGTCAATGTGCTTACTTCTATAATATTGGATGGGATTCTTTAAAAGATTTATTGCACTTAAGTTATCACATTTGATGGAAATGTTATCAACATTATTACCACAATCCTTGAGTTGTTATTTCATCCAAAGAACTTGAGTGCAATAATAGCCCACCACTACATATTCCACTTCGGTGTTAGATAAGACAATTGAAAGTTACTTTTTGCTAAATAAGAGACTGAACAATCACCAATGAATTGGCAAGTTCTAGAAGTGCTCTTTCTATCTAATAAACTTCTGGCATAATCTGCATTTGAATATCCAAGAAGACTAAAAGATGAATTCCTAGGATACCACAATCCTAAATGCAATGTGCCATATAAGTATTTAAAAATTCTTTTGACGACATTTAAATGTGATTCCTTAGGGCAAGATTGGAACCTAGCACATATGTAAACACTAAACATGATGTTCGGTCTAAAAGCGGCAAGGTAGAAAAGAGAGCCATCATATCTCTATACCTTTTTTCATCAATTGGCATACTTGATTCATATTTGTCTAGTTTGATAATTGCACTCATTGAAGTTTTTACTACCTTGCATCCATCCATGCCAAACCTTTTGAGTAGATCTTTTATGTACATGGTTTGGTTGATGAAGTTGCCCTATTTGGTTTTTCTTGATTTAAAAACCAAGGAGAAACTTGAGCTCTCTTATCATGCTCTTCTCAAATTCCTAGTCATACACTAAGCAAATTCTTCATAAAGAGATTCATTAATAATATTAAATATAATATCATCAACATATATTTATATAATGAATGTATCTTGATTGTGCTTTTTGACAAATAAAGGTGTATTAACCTTGAACTTAGAGAATATCACCAGGTTGGGTTGCTATAAAGTACAACATAACTAACTATTAGCTTTTCCCATCCCTCTCGACACTAAGTCCTTGCCAAGGCCTTTTGACATGGGATCAGCCAGATCTGATCTTTTCTCCACATACTGACTGGAAATATTCCATCAATCAAGATCCCTCTCACATACATCAAACACAAACGTCTTTATTACCTATTTTAAGACTAGTTGTACTATCTCAAATGGCAACCTTAAATGGCAACCTTATTGTCACAATTGTCTTGGCCAGCAATAATTGCTCCATATCGATACTGCTACCAATATGTTCCTAAGCCATTCTCTTTCTCTTCAAGCAGAAGTATATGCAAAAAACTATAATTCCATGAAGGTATGCTAGTGTACCCTGTCTGCTATTTCATTTCGATGAAATTGCTTTTCCACCTAATGGTGAAGACCCAGGCAGACACTGACTTGGAATATTCATGATCTGAATTCCAATCGCGTAACTGTAAACTTCCTTGATCACAGCCTCTTCCTCCGCCCAGGATTGCGTGTAATATAAGTAAGTGTTCGCATTTTTAAATCACAAAGACAAACAAACAAAACTTGCATTATTTTAAGTGTCTTGTTTCAAAACAATTATTTCATTAGATGCTTATTATAGGATTTTTTCACTTACCATAAACAGGAAAGGACAATGCAGCAGATACTTATGAACTTTCTAACTTCAGCTAGCTGACTGGTTTACTACTGGCTTTTAACCCTTGGACAACTATACTTGGCATGCGTACCGTGCTACTGGTTCATTCTTAATCCAATCCTGATGTAACTCATTTTATTTTGGTGCTTATTGCCCATCATCCAGCTATGCTAGTCTTTTCTTTCAACCGAATCCTTCTCAATTGAGCTTTTCTTACCTAGGAGACAAGGAATGACTTCTGCCAGCTCCCATTCTTTATATAGGACCCCTAACTTAACCTGTTCTGAGATCTTTCTCGAGACAAGGAAACCCACCTCTCTTACTTTGCTTGACTGTTCTTACTTAATATGAACCTATGTTGTGAATCCTTACTATGTAACTCCAGGACCAGGAGTAGAACAATAAGAACGATAAAGAAATTGAGCGAGAATAGGGGATGTTCTAAGTTTGATGGAAGAGGAGAACTCGAAGGTGAATCCTTTTCTCCCCTCTTCTCTTAGTACAGCAGCTGAACCTATTCATTGCTGCTTCTTTGGTTGCTACACCTGCTTCTGCTGGGTTGTTAACGAAAGCAGCTTAACCCCGGCCGGACCTTTTAATTGAATGTTCTGGCTCACCCGAATCTATTCCTATATTGGTTGATGTAAGAAGAAAGATGTTCGTGGAAGAAGTGGAGATAGACTTTTACGCTTCTCCTTCTTTTTCATAGAGGCTTAAAGATGCCCTCATTTCCTTAGTGTCAATCGAACTTCAAAGAAAGATCGGAAAAGAGGTAAAAGGAGAGTGTCTAGTACGTGTCTATCCAACTCATCGTGGTACAACAACTTCCTTTCTTCCCTCCCCTTTTGGGGTTGGTGACTCTGTAATTTCATATATAAAGATAAGGTTCGCCCTCATGTCACAGCTTTAGCTTATCGATGAACCCGCCGACATGGCTACCTCAGCCTAAGCTGGCATGAGTGCTGGAAGAACACTGTCCGAGTGTTTAGCCAATGGTTTAGCTAGAGAGCTTCTTTATTGATGTACCTTCTTCTGACTAGTTCACTAAAATTTCCTCTCTCGTTGGTCGAGTTGCAACCTTCTCCTTTTAGTCGAGTACAAGTTACTTCAATAGGCCTTCCTCTCGCTATTGTAGAGGGTCGAGTCACTTTGTCCCTCTCTTCTAACTATAATCAAGGCTCAAGTGCCTGCTTATCCATCTTCATTCCAAAGGCAAACATTTTCGTTGAGTAAGTGTAATTGTTATGGTTTACAGTCAATAGTTTTCTTAACCTCGCGTAGTGGCATACCAAAAAAAATCACCAAACAAAAGGAATTTATCAAAATCAATTGAAATTGATTAAAAGGCATAATGAAAAAGATCCAAAAAATGGAATATCTCTTCGCAAATCCAACTATAAGGGCCACATAACATGATGTCATAGTAGGCATCCGTAAGATACCCTGAAATGTTAATTGCCTCATCCCCAATTACTGTCCTAACAAGGTCAGGCATGGTCCATTTCGATGGTAATTGCTTACCGGCTTTCACCATGCATTTCGTGTATTCATTACAGACCTTGCCTAAAAGGCTCTCTATGTCAGGTGGAGCGCTTTGCCCCTCAAATTGAGTGAATAACCACATGAAGCCTCAAAAGAAGGGAAGGAAGTCAATTCCATATCCATCATAAAGTCTAATTCACTAAGGTTGGATTACCATATAACACGACTTCCTTGTTATTCATCTATTTTGCTTCATTCTTTGATTTTTTCGCTCCACCCAAAAAAAGAGAGAGACTTTATTTTCACCACCTTCCTATACAGAGTAGTGAAGAGAAGACTAACTTATGTTTGTTGGTTGTTGACCAACGGAAAGCATGGGAAAAAAGAAAGATGCACGCACAAATAAACTGGAAACAACAAATTTTTCAGGAGAAAAAGAAACTACCTAGACCGACCTGTTATAATAATTCCATAAACCCCTTTCATATGCAATTTCGATAAGAGTCTAGCTAGCCCATCTCTGCAATACTTTATATGTCACATCGAAGAAGCAATATGAAATTTCTACTTTGTCTTCTCTTATGAAATTGATAGTTTGATGAACATATCAACCACTCCTAAATGCAGATGTTCTCTTATATACGATACCATCAAATGCACCTTTGCCTCCCTCACAGTCAAAACTCTCATTTCCAGTGAGACCGGTCGGGCCAGAAGCCTCCTTTCCTTCAACTAATTCAAACGATTCAGTCAGTAAGAAAGTCATCTCACTAAACATTGGATAACCACACAGAGGCAATCTCAAACATCAGAATACAATATTGTCAAAAGACATAAGGTCTAACTAAGAGAGATAGGGAACTTCTCCCCTCTTCTCTTTAGAAATCTGATTTGCACGAGCCTATCGTCTCCCCAAAAATAACGTTTGACTTGATTTTTAGGCATAAAAGCACTTTTGACTTGACTTGTAGTGGTTAGTCCCGCAAGACAGGAAAAGCGTTTAGTTTTTTTAGAGTTGTTTGATCGGAATCAATCACCAATGCTTTCAAAAGGGTATTGTTACTATTCTTTCAATCCAATGCCACTCTGATCAGAAAGTTTTCTCTCTATCTACGTTATTTCTCTTTACGCGAAATGAAATTTGAGATTATCACGATCGAATCTCTTGTTGTGGAAAAATAAACCCTTCCTCAGACGAGGAATCACCTTCCATGTTTACGTGAGAATAAGATTATGATGCTTAAGAGGGCGCCTTGTGTATAGAGGATTCGAAGATGTTAGGGTAATACGAAGGTCCCTTGTTCGTACTGCTCATGTACCCAGTCCATGAAGACAAAAGAGTCCTCTTTTTGATGTCCAATGATGCGATGGTAGATAGAATACCAGGGTGGGATGATGGGTTTTCCCTTCCAAGTTAGGTCTTTTGCATTTTATTTGCATGACCCTCGCAGATTGATTTTACCCTATCTACACCCAGAGCCAATACCAGTCTTTTTTTTTATCAAATGAACCTGAGCTAGTCACAAAGGCTTAACCACCAACAGATGCGGATGAATTAGCTGCCCTTATTCTTTCAACATTTGAAGAGCAAGCCCTTGAAGTGACTTCAGTCCCCTTAAAGCTAACTACGACTTCTTTGATTTAATCATAGTTTTGAAAATGGACTCTCAAGAACTGATTGGATTGCTCCATGAACGTTAAGTAGTTAATCCTGTACCATACGAGCCAGATAGCATCTTCTTTCTATAAGACTCCCTTTGGTGGGAAAACTCTTCTTGGCAACCTTCTCCCTCTATTTATTATGGAAGACTCTTTGAAAGAGGAATGACTTGGGGAGTTGCTACCTCGGGTGTTGTATCCAATCTAGTGTATCCCTATTAGGGAACTAAAAATTTCTTCTTACTCTCATTATCCTATTCATTCTCTTTCTCTTGCTGAGTCATTCTAGGTTCTAAGTTCTAGGCTAGGCCTATGCTTATCTTTCTTTTCTCTCTGGGCTTATGGATAAAGAAGGATACATTAGACAAGTCAGTATCCTCAGGCCTAATAGGTTGGTAGTTTACTTTCAAGCCCTAGAATGAGAGAATAAAGAAGAAAGAGGTTAGTAAGCTAATCCAGGTGTTAGAGAGTAGGGAATCCTAATTAGAAGGTAGAGAAGAAGATTATCTGATCATTCACATTTCTGGACTCCTCTCGCTAACTTGTTGATATGTGCTAGCTAGGTAATCCCTTTACTTAATTTGATAATTGATCTCTTGCTACCAGATCTGCCCTTATGGATCTATTGAAGGGAGGAGGAAGGATTGAAAATAAATAAGACAAGGCAAATTTCATATATGGTGGTAAGGAAGGGATGGCCTCTCATCAGCGGTAGGAAGATCGAAGTTTAAAGTTTGCACAGGGGAGAATCGATCTGGAAGCTTAGTTGAAGGTTAGGGAAAAGGGAAAGTAAATCAAAGATTTTTGATTTAGTCTCTTTGATCGATTCCTAGTAATAGGATGGTAATTGAGTCAGGTTACTAAACTTGTGGTATATGTGGCACATCTTTCTTAGTCTAAGCTTGGGGCATAAACCAACCTATCACATCGCTCTAGTGACAGTTCCTTTTAGGGTATGTGATTTGACTAAGGCCTTGATGAATGCTCATCAGCTAGAGAAGAGCCAAGTCCCTTAGAGAGGGGATGATATTAGTCAAGTCTAGGAGAAGGAAAGGTATCGCCTTTTAGCAATGCTTATTAAGGAATCGGTAAGCTGATGTGCCATTACAGGGATAGGATGAACTCGAGAATGAATGAAGTTGCTTTAGTTTAAAGCAAAGTAGAGGTTTGGGGTAACAGTGGACTGACAGATTAGCTCCAAGGCTTAAGTGCATAGGTTGCAGTGGTAAGAGTCGCTGCCGATGAGTTCCAGCTGCTAGAGTCTTCAATAAGAAAGAGGAGTTTGAGTAAATGGAAGTGTGATGTTTCTTCTTGAACTAGGTATGAATCAGACGGTGAGAAGATCTAGTAATGCTAGAAGAGGAACATAGTGAGAGGGGGAGCTTCCTTAGCTGATAGCAAGCTCATTGAAAGCAAGTATTAATAGCTAAGCATCTAGTGTTAGCAGTGAGTCAGCAAAGTGGATTGGATGCAGGTAAGCAGATTCTACTTTACTAGAAAAAAAAAGACTCTTGTAGTACTTTTGCGCTAATAACACCCTAAGTGAACTTGTCATACCGGTTCAGCTTTGAGCGCTTCCCTTCACTAAAGTGAAAATAGATCTTTCTTACTTGTTCAATTCATCGGGATTGCTTCCTAACCATAGGAGATTGATCAATAAGGATGGGCTTTGGCTTCAGCTTGGTCAATGACTCTGCGATAATTGGTAAGATAGGATCCAATCTCTTCGGAATCCTCTGTCCGTGTAAAGGAAGGATAAACAAAAGAATTACGACATGCTTTCAAGTATAATACGGTCCTTCAAATATCAAGGTATGACTATGATCCAACTACTCGCTAGAACGATTTATTCTCTCCTACCTTAGGCATCGCAATCTTCGTAACAGCAGTCATACTTGCAGCGCGATCAAATAAAGTAGAAAGTCAAGTGAAAGGAATGTTCGACTCTTTGCTCTCGATCTTGGGAGAATGTTCATAGAGTTTTCTTATGTGGTCACCAACTTCACACGTCTGCGCCTACTACAGTTGGAGGATCAAGGCTAACTTCTATGGATGGGACCAGAGGGATGGGCATAAAACCAATCCCATGTTCTAAATGAATCTATCTTTCCACTAGTCTAAGAGCGATGAACTGCCCTTTGTGGAAAAACTCTTAGATAAAACCTGATTGAAACTGGCCACACAAAGAAGAGCCCGATAGAAGAGGAAATCGAACTGCGAATGTTAGATATGTAGAGGTACACATATGTAAGGTCATTAAACTGCTCAACCTTACCCTGTATGCCTTATTTTAATATAAAAAGCCCATAAAGAAGATAGATAGATGGATTGTCAAAAAATGCTACCTAATAAAGATCAAATGCTTAGTCATAGGATCAACAATTAGCAACTGGGACCGGCCAATGGCCTAATACTCGATTATGAGGGGGGTGACAGATTTGAATCGAGATTAGCTTGGCTACTTTTCTACCCTATAAAAAGATTAGCTTCACATGTTACTTTTTTGGCTTCCGTCCAGAGATCTAAATACGATAATCCAACCCCTATGGTATCCTAGAGATTCTTCATTTAGCTTTATAGGTTATTCGGATGTGAATTATGTTGGTAGTCTTCTAGATAGAAAGTGCACTTCTGGAACTTGCCAATTCATAGGAAAGTGTTTAGTGTCTTGGTTTAGTAAGAAGCAAGTTTTGGTTGCCTTATCCACGACTGAAGCTAAGTATGTAGTTGTAGATTATTGTTGCACCCAAGTCCTTTGGATGAAACAACAATTAAAGGATTATGGCAAAGTTATTGATCACATTCCCATCAAATGTGACAACACTAGTGTAATAAATCTTTCAAGAAATCCCATCCAACATTTTAGGAGCAAACATATAGACATCAGGCATCGTTTTCTTAGAGATCATGTCTAAAATGGTGATGTTGTTTTAGAATTTATATATACAAATCATCAACTTGCAAACATTTTCACATAATCTCTCAATGAAGAAAGGATGAACTTCATTAAGAAAGAGTTGGGAATGCTTGATGGAAACTCCCTAAACTAAAAAGTAATATCTTTTAGAATGATCTTCGTGTGATGCATTATTTATATTTGATTAATTGTTATGTGTATGTTGTATGTGATATTTATCTCTTTGGATGTCTTAATTTTGTGTGCAATTGTGTCCTTTTATGCCAATCTGCATGAATTAGGCATCAAGATATTAAGTGGATCACAACTTAGAAAGTCAAGTCTTATCCTTTCATAGCTATCCTTTTTGCCTTGTCGCTACTCCTTGATTCACGATCGTGAGTTATAGGCACTCATCATTTGGTTGTCAACAATTAAATCGTGTTTACTATTTTAGTTCCTCACCACGAATTTGTTCAAATTTTAAAACTTTGACCATTGAACATGTTGTTTCCCGATTGTTTTTTGTCTGTTACTAAGATATTTCAGAATTAGCGATCACGACTTACAGGTCGCAGTCGTAAATTTGAGTAATCGTCATACATTTATATGATTTGACTGCCAACCATTTTCAACCGTTCATTAAATGAAATTCTAACCATTTATGTTGGTTTTCACACTATTTCTTGGCCTATATAAACCTTTGAAGTAGTGTTTCTATTCACTCTTGCTAGAAACCTTAATATCTCTTCTTCCTTACTCTTAATCATCTTTTAATCATCCCTCATCTACTGTGGCCCCCAAGAAAGCCTCAAGAGTTGAGAAGGAAAAGGTAATAGCAAAACCTTTTGGACCATTGGTTCTATACATGATGAAAGGAATCACGAAGGAGGAGAAAGATCGGTACAAGGCAAACTCCTCTAAGCTAATCCTACCAAACAAAATTCATTCCACATTCCTCTTTGAGTCACTAGGCATCAAGGATGAAATCCACACATTTCTCTTAAATTTGGGGTGGAATGAATTCATTTTTTGTGATAAGCCCAGATACAAAGAGATTACGTCAAAATTTATGTGCACCGTGACTTTGAGTCAGAGAGCGAAATCTCGCGCTGACCAATATGGGTTAGTATTTCAAACCTTTGGGGACCTTTCTACATTATCTTTGAGCAACTTTCAAAACTTTTTAACCTTCAAGTCGGGAATGATATTCCATTCATCATCTCCACCCTTGATGTTATCTACTTTGAGATTTGGTCTGAAATTTCTATCAAGACCAAACATGAACCTTAAACCTCCCTGGCCAAAAACATTCGTACCCTACCCTTTTGGTGACTTCACTGTATCATCACTTTGTTTGTTAACAATGAAGGGATGATAATGAGAAAGTATCCCAAAAGGATCTTGCTTTTCTTTTCTGCCTCACTAAGAACAAATCAATACAGACTAGCCGCTACCTTGTGGATCAAGTGATCCATATGAGCACAAAGCCAAAGAGTCGGTTTCTTCTTCCCTCCCATGTCACTGCCATCTACTGATATGTTGGTGCTCTTAATGAGGAAAATGAAAAATTCCTCAGTAAGAAGCTTCGTCCATCACAAAATTTTCTAGACCTGTCCTACCTCATTAATGCTAAATCCATACATCTTGATTCCTATACATACATATTGGGTGCTTCTGGAGCAAAGAAACTAGAGACCTCCTAAGCCTCTAAAACAAAGAAGTTAGTCATTGAAGAGGAAGCACAACTTATTCCATCTCCTCAACCTAAACCTAAAGCCAAAATCACTCTTGCCTCTATCTACAAGAGGCTTGATAAAATGATGAGGAAGCTCACGAGACAATTTCTCCTCCTCTCCCACCTACATAGTGATCTGGTGGATCTATAGGAGAAAGTGGGTGCTACTTCCTACTATCTTCTAGATTTTGAAGATTGGGAGGACACACCTGAAGGGGAGGATAACCAAGAGGTTAAGGAGGGTGATGAAGCTAAAAGTTCAAGGGTGAATGAAGACATTGATGATTCGGGAGATGATGACAATTCTCCTATCTTTAAGATTGTCTTTAAGGTTTCTTTCGTTTTCTATTATTTCTTTTAAGTTTTTGATGTAAAGCTTGTGATTCTATAGTTTATTAAATAAATAAAAGTGTTTGTTTTCCAATTCATTGCTTCCTATATTAGGCGATTGCAAGTCATATGTTATGTTAAGTTTTGTTATATATACTTATTTACTTTTTATGATTACTCTATCTCAATTGATGCACCTCATTCACTCTTTAGCTAAACCCTTTTTTGATCTTGCCAAAAGGGAAGAGAATAGCATTGGGAAAGAAAAAGTAATATGCATATGATAAGCATAAGTTGAGGGAAAGTAATAGCCATACAAATTTTACTTTTTCAAACTTAGAATTCTTTGATTATTTAATCATTGGACTAGAATTCCTTGATTATACTTTGATTAATTGATCATTGAACATCCTAACTTCATAACTCATTCATTTAATTTTTCTTAAGATCAATCTAAGTTGTCAAAATAAAAAAAAAAAGGAGATTATTGGACTAGGTTGGTCAAACCTAAGTCATAAGCCCATTTTGATCTTAACAATAGAGATTGATCAATTCTAATATTTTATTTAAGTGTTGTTTTGCAATTTATAAGATATATTTTCAATGAAAGTTGGATGAAAGTCAAAATCTCCAACTTTAAGAAGGACATCAAAATTCACAGTCAATATCCCCTAATTCGCGACCGCGACCTTACTATAAGGATGGATGGAGCTATGATAGAATAATTCACAAATGAATTCACAGTCGTAATTCAACCGAAGAAAGCTTACTTGATTCATAGAGGAATTCGCGGTGGCATTTGTGTCCTATATTGAGACTGTGAATTTCATAGTAACAAATAAGGGAACCAAGTCTGCACCACAACACGCCAAATGTCTAAGGCAACCATTGGAATATCAAAAATTACAAGGGCAAATCATATGTCGCGATCGCAACTTAAGAAAGTGTTGTCTCCTCTCCAAACAAAGGAATTCGTGTTAACAGTCGCACCCAAGAGGAAGATCAATCGCGACCGCGACTTTTGAGTGGTTGGTTGAATACAATGACTATATTTCTTGGACAACCAATGGGTGAAGGACACGTGGACTAGCTGTTAGACACAAAAACAGTTCTCTACCACGATTTTTGACTCCTCAATGTCAATTGGCAAATCACGACTGTGAAATGCTAGTCATGATCACGACTTTCGTCTGACAAGCATTTAATGCAAAATCTGCCTAGCACAACTTGGAGATTTAGGGATAGTTTTTGAGTAACGTCTCTTTGGTGGATGTTGGCTATAAATACTTCACCATATAGATGTAAATTCAAGAGAATTCCATTTACTGTAACCAAACTCTTGCAAATTTGCTACTCATTCTTCTTACTCTTTTTTATGTGTTATTGATTGTTTGGTGTTAGCATTAAACACCCTTATAAGTAGGTTGAAAGTTAGCCTAGCTTTCAAAACTCTTATAAAAGGTTGAAGTGTGAGCTTATCCAAAATACTTATGAGAGGTTGTGTGTGAGCCTATCCAAAACACAAGTTGTAAAGGTTGTTTGTTAGCCATAAAACACAAATTGTAGAAGTTATGTGTGATCTTAAAAACACTAGTTTAGTTGAGTGGGATACCTAATTATGAAGAATTAAGGAGTGGACATAAGGTTTGTTAACACCCGAACCACTATAAACATCTTGTGTTTATTTTCTCTTCTCCTTCTTAATTCTCTAAACACCTTATCCCTTTTTAAAATTTTTAATCTTCCATCAATTCAACTCCCTTCTTAGTGCACTAGGCCAACAATATTGAATTTAATTATATTTAAATTATTTATTATTATTATTTAGCTACTATATTTTGGTAGTAGCTAAGACACTAATGGTTTTTCTTGAATATTAATTTAATTTAATTAATTATTAACTTATTCATATTTCAATATAAATATTAAAAAGTTAAAATAAAATGAAATTATAATATTCTATTATTTGAATAAAGGAAAAATACATTAAACTCTCATGTTTTAAAAAGAAAAAGTATATTTGAAGAATAAAAAAAATACACTGAAATAGTATTTCATCCAAAAAAAAAAAAAGAAAAATAAGAAAAAGAATAAACATAAGTATGAGCCATCCATAAGTATGAGTCTTCCCTTCATGCTTGTTCTTGGCATTGGTATGTTGTTTCTCGAGTTGAGGTTCCATTTGCAAAGTTTCTTTGGCTGAGGTTCCATTTACAAAACTACAAACTAGAAGAAAGTGAACAAAAATATTAGTGAACCTTAATAGATTGGAATGTGTGAAGGATTTAGTTCCATTATATATTGAAGAAAATTTGGTTGAGGTAATATCATAAATAAAGGAACTAACTAAAATAATGAATTTAATGATAGTATTATATATTTACATGTTCATATGTAAATTTGTATAAATATGTCTACCAATTACCATGAAAGTATTATATATTTACATGTTAATATTTAAAATTACATATATAATTATTAGTAGTAACTCTTCATGGTGATGCTACATTCTATGGCATAACCATGGCAGATAAAGATCTAAGCTTTTAGTTATTGATTTGTAGGAATCCATTAATATGTTAATAGCTTCAATCATTTAGAATTTAAGATAAATTCCTGTTCAAAATCAAATTTAAAAATTTATCAAACATGATATAATAGAAATAATCAAAATAAATCTCAAATATATATATATATATATATATATATATATATATATATATATATATATATATATATATATATATATATCACACAAACCACAAAAATTTTTATTTTGTGACTCTGTGAACAA
>CATIWR010279028.1:0-22379 GCA_949677035.1 Omphalea diandra
ATAATAGCTAATAAGAGTCCAATAAAAATTTGTAAGTATACAAATTATAACTAGCTAGCTTAAACAAAATGTAAAAATCAATTACCAAGTAATGGATGAATTACAACAAAGATTTATTAATATCAAACTTCATCTTCAAAAAGGCTTATTGGTTCATTATTTTGTATGATTGCTTAACCTTCAAAGAGCTAACTAATTCAAAACACTCAAAGGCAATGATAAAATAATTCTCACCTTTACTAGATCAAACATGCATTTGTTCCTTTCTCTATCCCACTTGATGCATTCCAAAATTAAACCACAAACCATGAGTTAGGATTAGGCCTAAAAGAGAGAATTTGAAAGCCACTTTGGTTGGTCAACCAACTATCCTTCTAAATCTTAAAATTTTTGCCATCCCTAATAGTCCAATAAGTACCTTTCTTAATTAACCACCTTGTGTCCAATATGTTTCTACAAGTATAACTCAGTCTAAATCTTATCTTTACTGATCAAATATCAAACCTTGGAAAGTAGCATGGCCTTAATAATTGACCAACAAGAGAATTTGGGTACATAATCAGCGTCCACACTTTTTTGTCTAACATAGCTAGGTTAAAAAGCATGAAATCTTTAAATCCCTATACTTCATATCTCTTAGATTTCCACAACACCTCTCAATTACACCAATGAACTTCTCATTCATTCTTTTGTTCCCCCACCCAAACTTTGAGACCACTGACCTAATCTTATCACATATCCCTTAAAGGATAATGAAATTGCTTATAAGTTAGGTCAATATGGATTGGGTGATGACCTTGATGAGTATTTCTTTACCCATCTTTAACAAACATCTCTCATTCCACTTATTACCTTCTTAGTTATTTTATCCTGAAGATATGAAAAAATCCATTTCTTCAATCTTTTAATAAATAATGGTAGTCCTAAATATTTTCAATGGTCTATGACTCATGACACTCCAAAAAGACAATGAATAAATCATGCACAATCCTTGAAATGTTCCTGCTAAAAGAAATTTCAAATTTCTCAAAATTAATTTGTTGGCCTAAAGCACTAGCATAGTTTTTAAGAATTCTAGGTATGAGGGAGCTTCACGCATTATAGCATGACCAAAGAGATGACAATCATTTGCCAAAGAAAAAAAAAAGTAAGAAACTATCGAGGCACCACAACAAAGTTTAACCCCATGGATTTTTCCATTAGCCTCAGCCTTCCTTATTAAAGATGAGAAACCTTTTACATATAAGAGAAAAAGATAAGGAGACCAAAGAGATGACGATCATTTTCCAAAGAAAAAAAAATAAGAAATTATCGAGGCACCACAACAAAGTTTAACCCCATGGAATTCTCTATTAGCCTCGTCCTTCCTTATTAAAGATGAGAAACCTTCTACATACAAAAAAAAAAAAAAAAGATAAGGAGATAAAGGGCCCCTTTGTCGAAGTTCCCTACTAGGTTTAAAATGTCTCTAAGGAGAGCCATTTAGTTGAACTGAAACACTATATAATTAACTTCATCCATAGAGGATGAAAACCAATTTAAGCATTATTTGTTCCATGAAAAAACATTTAATTTGATCATAATCCTTACACATTGTAAGCATTAGATTATGGACCTCTAGACGCAAGCTCGATGATGAAAATCATTGAACCTATCACCAAAATACAAGGGGAAATGTCAAAGAAAGAGATAAAAAGCCCTAGGAAACCTTAGAGAAGCCCAAGACCAAACCCAAAGTTACCTTCCAGGGGTTGATGGGTTATATGGCCTACAAACCAAGGTTGTACAACCATGCATAAGGCTATATAGTCCAACTCAAAACCTATCCCTGATATCCTTATGGAACTGATCCCCCTTAAACCTCAAGGCTGCATATCCCTAACAAATAGTTGTACAACCCACATGCAAACCCTAATTCCAAAAGATTTATCTCCCTTCTTGTGTTTATACACATCCATGGTACAATAAGAACCATTTTTTTACCTTATGCACCTATTCATTATCTATAAATACCCCTTCCACTTGAGAGGGGAGAAAGGATTGGACAATCCTAAAGTTACTCTACCAAATTTAGTCTCAAAGCACACTTAACACAAAAACCCTAAACCTTAACCCACTTTAATCCCTTTCAAGGTAGAAATAAGCCTAATCTATTCAATTTTTTTTTTATGTATTCCCTCTGAATTTTGGAGGAAATCATTGAACTTTTGAACCTTTGAGTGTACAAAATCACACAAAGGCACTAGGAATTCCTTTTTTTCTCCCCCTTCTTTTTTCTTTCTCTATTGTCAAAACCCAAGAAATAAGGGTTATACAATTGGAGAACGATCAAAAGTTAAAAAAAATATGTTTAATATTGAAAATCTGATTGAGTCCCTAATATCCACCAACAATGATGTTAGTAAAAGTTTTGAAAGAAACAAAATTTTGAAACCTATTGGTGGAACTAAGGAAAAGTTTTGAGCTATTACAAAAGGAAAAATGAGGCTTTGAACTAAGAAAATATATTTTATGAAATTTTGTCTTCTCAAAATGAGAGTCTTAAGAAAGAGATTTCAACTTTAAAGGACTCACTTGCCTCTTTTACAAAAGGAAAAGAACAACTTGATCTTGTTTTGGGCTCTTAAAAGACTTCAAGAGATAAACGTGGCTTAGGCTTTGATCATCTTAAACCGTCCAATTCAAAGCCAAAGTTTGTGAGAGCTTCTACGAAAGCTAGAACTTTGTCGCCTTCATTCAAATCACATGTGCATAATCATAGTTGCTCTCACAGGCCAAAGGCAAATAATGCCTTCATTTATGGAACCAAGTATTGTAAGAATACACAAGTTCCTTCATGTTTTAGGCACTAATCCTTTAGGAAGCCACCTCACACTTGCTCTACACAAGAGTTAAACAAATCATTCAATTGGCAATGCTTTTATTGTGAAAATTTTGGCCATAAAGTACACTTTTGTTATGCTAGATTGAGAGATGAGCAAGTTTATGTTGTTAATCCCCATAAACCCAAGAGAAAATGGGTACCAAAGAAAGTTTAGTTTTACAGGTTTGGAAGCTCCTCACCTCTGGTTAAAATGGAGAATCAAATGGTGATTGGAGCTGCAGTATTTTAAAAAGATTTGTATTTTTGAAGAATATAAAAATTGGCATAAATTAGTATGAGATAATATCATTAACTGTAACGTATCTCTATCCCTCTTTTTGATTTATTTAATATGTGTTTACTGAGGGGGAGTTTGTTTTATGAACCACCAACAGTATTAGTTTGAAGTTTTATTTTAGGAATCTCTAGCAACTATCTTTATTTTCTTGCTTTCCTTAATTTGTGAAGAGAATATGTAACCCTAGGTTATATCAACTGAATTTGTGTTTGAATATATTGGGAGATTTGTTAAAAAGAAGCATATAGATAAGAAGAGTTTTCATTTTGTTTGATATGTATTTTTTATATCATCATGGTTGTTTTGTTTTTTAGGAAGTTGGTCTTGATTTTAGGAAAAGAATGTCTATATGTTAGTAAAGGGGAGAATATTTTTTTTTTTAAGGGGAGAATTTGTGTATACCTTTTCGTCATGATGACAAAAAGAGGGAGAAGTTCTGGATGCTTTGATTGGATGATTTGATTGCCTTGTTTGATATCACTTATGTGCATAACATAACATTTGACATCATTTATGTTTTTAACATCCAACATTTGGTATCTTATGTGGTATAACATTTGGTATCTTATGTGGCATATTTGGTATCAACCCTTGTGTTCTTGATATTTGATATCAAGCCTTGTATGGATATGTCAATATTTGGCACCAAGCCTTATGTGGATATTTCAATATTTGGTATCAAACCTTGTGTGGATATTTTGTTTGGTATCTTTCTTGTAGTTTTGTGTTTTTAACATTGGTTGACTTTATGTTTAAGTTTTGTATTTTTAGTATCAAAGCATCTTAGTTTTGTCATCATTCAAAAAGGGGGGGATTGTTGTGAATGTTAGAGGAAGAATGTTTGGAGAACATATGACCCCAAAGCATTAGACTCGCTCATCTACTTTGAATGATGTGTTCTGAATGATAACAAAACTATAACAAAGTAAGATAATTTAAACATATCTGACGAACTTTAAAGGGGGAGATTGTTATGAATGCTAAAGGAATAATGTTTAGAGAACATGTGACCCCAAAACTCGGTGAACGTTAAAAGGTCAGAATAAGTTCAAATGGGTGTTGTCCAAGTTCAACAGGCATTGAACATCTCCCAATAGGCATTAGACCATTCAACAGGCATTGAAGGATGAACAATGGACATTGATTGGATGCTACAAATTGTTAAAGTCTTATGGACCTCACAATAGGTGTTGTCCTCTTACAACAGGCATTAGAGAAGTATTATAGGTTGAACTATGTTGGATCTCATTACAGGTGTTAATGTTTCATAATGAGCATTGATCTGGCCTAGCAACAGGCATTGCATATTCACAATAAGTGTTAGAAAAGTGTCAAAACTTGAGCTAAAGCTTCTATAACTTGAAATGGGCATTGACCCTTCTAAATAGGCATCGAAGGAGTTTCCAACGGGCATTGCAAATTACTCAACAAGCGTGGAAAGCAACTATGTAAAATTTGAAAAATAGACACAAAGTTCAAGCTTTCTAGAAATGAACAATGGGCATTATTCTTGCTCTAACAAGCATTGTAATCAAAGCTAACATGCATTGAATGATAATCAACAGACATTGGAAGTAACCATTATAAGTTTAACATGGGTTGATAAAGAACAACGGGTGTTGCCATTTCGAACAGCTAGTTTTGTAAAAAAGTTGTCAAACTTAACATCAACTATTTCAATGGTTAGTTTTGGAGTTTGGCGATATAAGGAACATTTTTAAAGACCAAAAACTAAAAATTTTTAAAGACTAAAATAATAAGTTAGAAATGTTAGAAACTTTGTAAACAACTAGAAAATATCTTTGTAACTCTTTATGCAAACCTTTTTAGGTGTTGTTTGTATTTTTGGATAGAGTGAGATTACTCTTACTCTTTTTAAGAGTAGGTTTTCTTGAGAACTAAAAGTGCACTTGCAACCTAATTAAGAGGCATTTGTACCTTAGAAAATATAAGGGATTAGGTTAGCTCTCTTGTTCCTTATAAAAAAGAGTGATTGTAAAGGTTGTCCTTGAGCTTGAAAATGGAAAGGTTGTCCTTGAGCCTATAAAAGGGAAGGTTCTCCTTGAGTATGTAAAAGGAAAAGATGTCATTGAGCCTGTAAAAGGGAAAGGTTGTCCTTAAACCTATAAAAGGGAAAGGTTGTCCTTAAACCTGTAAAAAGGAAGGTTCTTCCTTAGCTAAGAAAAGGGAAGGTTTTGTTCTTAAGTTTGAAAAAGAATAAAAAGGACTAAGTGAAAACTTAAAGACTAGAGTAGATATGTTGTCGAACCAATATAAAATCCTCATGTTGATTTGTGTTGCTAGCTTCTGCTTAGTGTTTTATGTTTGTGGTTTTTATTTATAATCCAATTCACTCCCCTCTTAAGTTACCTCATTTGCTATCTAGGACCAACATCATGTTCCTTTATTTATGATTAAGTGCAATGTTAAGGTTTTGTTTTGACACCCTCTTTTGACAGTGAACAAATGAGGAACTTTAGGTTTCAATGACCTTAAAAGTCCCTTTTGTCATTATGTTTGTATTTATAACATGTGATTAATGCTTTGGCCCTTCAATCTTCTTCATTTTTATGTTATATGCTAGCCCTACATGTTTGGTGGTACATAATGCATGATCCTCCTTTATCATGTCACATGATCTCCTACCCCTTTGAGTTGATGACTTGAGTTGTTTAAGTGGATTATAGTTAAATGTATGTTTAGGGCCAGTAAATTAGACTAATTAATAACTTGATCAAAATATTAAAAGTGAACCAAAGATGCCCGAAGGTCTGACCCCAATATCTAAGCAGTTTGGGGGTGCCTAACCCCTTCCCCAAGCTGTATCTAATTTTCAAATCCGATCTCTGATGGGGTAAAGATGAAATGGGACTTCTAATTGACTTAACTTAGCTTTAGATTTTGCCTTCCCTAGACTCTCGTCCCTACCAAAATTGGGTGGCAACTCTACACTCTTAAAGGACAATACTAATGTATAAATCTCGCCTTAGTCCCTGATGACCATCACTTGTATATCTTAGCTTTGAAGTTCCCTCGTGGATCCCTCGATGACCCAAATCATATGCCATAGGGTTGTACCAATGTATGACCTCCATTCTCTCAACCCCTTAATGATTAATAAAAGGATGGAGTCATAAATAAAATTTCACCAATTTAAGTTCAACCATTCCAACGAGGCGCTCATAGTGGTGACTGCATTAGGACTCAAAATTGACTTTGTGTTTAATCTCTGGTTCACTTTTAATATTTTAAACCTATTATTGATTAAGTCCATTGTATTTATATAGCTTCCACACTTCATCATGCGCACTAAGTGCCTTTTGATAAATCAATGATTCTCCAAACTTGAGACTTAAGCTCTATTTAGGTTTAAGAGATTGTGAAGATGATTCATCATTCATGAACCTAGTACCTTCGAGTATATCGAATAGGGGATCACGACAACCACCCCTCAAGCTTATAGAAGCCATCAACTACAACAACCTTATCAACCACTAAGCGGATATAGGGGCTAATAGTACCTTAGAATAGGTCACTCCTCTTGTTTGCACTTCTTCTTTTGAGGAGAATGGAAGTCTTCGAAGAACATGGTTAGGCATCCCTAATGTACGCATAAATATTACCTCACCCCCTTAATATAATTATCCCTCGCATGGAAATACTTTTGTATTTCCCTTTCCCCATTATGTAAATACTTTTTATGTTTATCCCTTTCTCCTTAAAGGGATTTTGTTTATTGGTTGTACATATTTATGCAAGTAATGTAAAAAGTTCTTTCTTTTATTACCTTTGTGTATATGTTCTTTTGTGGGCTTTAAACTCTACTTAGTTTGAGAAGACCTATGCATTCTATGCCCTATGAAGGTATAAGAATAAGACCTCACATAGGAAAGAGCCACTAGACCTCATTTACGAGAGAAATAAGGTTGGAAGGTTCATGTGTAAAATGATTTATGCATAACATGCATGCATGCATTAATTACCTATTCATGCATCATACTGATAACCCTTATCTTACAACCATCATAGCTCCAATCAAACCTTATGAAAGATAAGAGGGAATCAGCTTGCTAGAAAGAGTAAGACTCTGAATCCAAGCCAGAAAATAAACCCAATCATTGAGCCAACTATACTACCAGAGATCCTAGAAAAAATGATGGTCGATTTCAACCATAAGATGGAAGAGATGATTATTAAGGAAGTAAACAAGTGTGTCAATAAGATTCTAAAAAAAGGGGGAGACCTCTGCTAATAAAACTAACAAAGGGAAAACACCAATGAAAGCGCTCCAACCTATGATGATTGATGATGATCTATTTGAGATAAGGGAATACCATGAAAGCAAGCTTGCTAAAGAAATAGAAAGTACAATTGTTGTTCTCGACATAGTTACAAAAACTGAGAAGGAGAATGCTCGATTCGATGACTTTGCCAAGTAGTTGAAAAAAATACAAATGGCTTTGAGTGCTAATGGTTTGGAGAAAGGAACAGACATTGAGGAATTATTGGCCCACAAGCTTGAGAAGCTAGCAATCAATTTCCGTATGCCTAAACTTCCTAAATTCAAAAGAACTCAAAATACAAAGAACCATGTTGACTCGTATGTGTTAATCATGAAGGTGTATTGGGTCTCGACAAACACTATGTTAGAGCTTTTTAAATTGTCATTGGAAGGGTGCGTAAAAACATGGTACTTCAACCAACAAAAGATAATCAGAGAAGATTGGAAATAACAGGCAAAAGCTTTCAAGAAACATTATGTTTATAACTTAGATTTGAAGGTCACATTGCAAGGCCTAGAATCTTTGAGGCAGAAAATAGGTGAAAGCTTCAATGATTACATCAAGAGATGGAAGAAGACAACTTCAAAGGCGACCGCGAGGCCTATAGAGAGGGAATAGGTTAGAATGATTGTAAAAGGGTCTCTGCCTAGTATTGGCACTAAAATAAAAGGAATGTTGGTCAAGAACTTTAAAGACCTTTAAGAAGCAGGCTTGCAAGCCAAAGATCTCATTAACAACAAGACAATTGTTCCATCAAATTCTAAAAAGCCTAGCATATGAGGGAACCCCCTAAATCAAGGGACATTTATGATAGATTCTAGAATTCTCGAGAAAGTTATTATTGCTACGAAAGAAAAGATTAAAGGGGGGACTTTAATTGTTAGCACAATTAATCTCCAAGAAACTTCATATGAAGAAATAGAGGAAAAGCAAAGAAAAAGGGTGATCTGACTATGGATGGAGAAGGATGAAAAGAAAGAAATGGAGCAGGTAAGCCATGTGATGAGCAACGAGAAATACTATCCTAACAGAGAAGCTCCCAAGGAAATAAAAGTTGAAAAGAAGATAGATAAACTCATTGAAATGGAGCAAAAAGATAACAATCTAATTATAAAATAATTGAGAAAGATACTAGCCTATAACAATATATGGTAGTTGCTCATTACCTCTCAGCAGCATAATAAGGTCATGGTTGAGGTCATGTCTAGCATGATCATTTCCAGTAAAGCTATACCAAAGGATGTTATTGCATTAGTAACTCACAAGGGAAAAATAGTTTTCTTGATTAAAGATCTATAACTAGAAGGAAGGGATCTTAGCCCCATTCATTAAAGTTAAGGTCAAAGGAAGATGCAACCCATGTGTGATGATTGATAACGGATCGACGATTAACATTTAGGCTTATGATGATAGTAGAAGGCCAACTTCGAGAGTATTTAAAACCTTAGTACAAATGGGTGTAGTAAAGGGAATGGTGGAATTCACAGTGCTAGACATTCTAGTAACCTTCTCACTTCTATTAGGAAGGCCATGGTATCATCCTCTTAGAGGTGTGCCCCCACTATTCACCATAAAGTCAAAATTCCTAGCAAAGGAGAGGTTATGACCATTTGTGCAGCTCTAACTGTAGTTGTTCTGCATCTTTGAGGGTTTCAAACTTACTAAGGTAATAGATAAATGGGTTGACACTAAGGTGATAAGAATTATGAAGAATATAAACTTTCTTTTAAGAAGAAGATTAAGGAATTATTCTATCGACATATCAGAGATTTCAACTAAGACTATGAGGAAAGGACTGGGGTGTCTTGGTAAGGAGTCAGAGTTAAAAGTAAGGGATTTGTGAAAGAAAGTGAGGCCACTAAAGACGTTAGACAGAAAGCAACCAAGAATGAGGAATCATTAAGTAAGGATATAGATGAACTTGAGAAGTCTTTTTTCCAGCTGGATATTGGCAAATTAGGGTATTAGAATTATCAAGAATCCTCAAAAAGGAAGATGATTAGAAGAAGAGCAAAAAAAAAAAAGGAAACAGGTTGTAGGGATAATGGATGGTCAAGAATTAGGTCAGCCTACGATCTTGTATGAGCCTCAGTCTGTATAGCCATGGAATAGTAAGGGGAAGATCACTAATCAATAGATTGAGTAGTATCTATTAGATCAGAACTTTTGGGCCACTGAGAAAAATCATACAAAGAAGGGGTCTAACTTGATAAAGCATTATGTATCCTTTGTGGACTTGGAATGGGAGTATATTAGGTCTTACAAGTTCACTGAGGCTATCTATACAGGGATAAAATTAGAGGACATTGAGAGCATGAATATGAACTCCATTAAGGAAGTAAGTGGTGAGGAAATGAAAAACCCAGTGATAGAAATTAAGTTTATGGTAAATGGTGCAACACTTTGGGTAGACTTTTGAAGATTGAGCTAGGGGATGATCAAATGAAATAAAGTTTTGAGAAAGTTGTCATAGCTATCACTGGTAGAAAGAATGGGGAAAAGGCAAGTCTTATGTAGAATACTGATCCTAGGGTTCTGGCTGATAAAGGGAAAGGTGAAAAAAAGGAAAAGGCTCAGGCAGATCAGAATCCAACTAACCAACCAGATGAAGAGGACTTTTTTGCTACTACCGGTGTTCTTATTTCCAATCTTTTTAAGG
Organism: Omphalea diandra; assembly: GCA_949677035.1. Lineage (NCBI taxonomy): Eukaryota > Viridiplantae > Streptophyta > Magnoliopsida > Malpighiales > Euphorbiaceae > Omphalea > Omphalea diandra. The sequence continues at coordinate 10,104 of CATIWR010279028.1, forward strand.
ATGATGATATATTTCTTTCCAAGTTTAAGGCAATGCATGAAGAGTTTGATTACTTATGTGATGTGTTTCCTGTTGGTGTTGTGCATAGCATGCATCATTTCATGTGCATATTTAACATTAATTTTATACATACCACTACATTTAATCCTAACACAAAGGAAAACATTAATTTTATACATACCACTACATTTAATCCTGACACACAGGAAAATCTAAAAATCATACTGGAGGACCAAAGGAAGTTTGAATAGCTACTCAAAAAATATCAAAGGGTTTTTGCCTAGAATATGAAGACATGCCAAGGGTTGATAGGTGAATTGCAAAACATAAAACTTCGACCCACCTGTAGATGAAACCAGTAAAGCAAAAGCTTTAAAGGATGAGACCTGAGTGGGCCCAGTTGGTTAAACAAGAAGTAGCAAAGCAATTGAATGCCAAGTTCTTGGAAGTAATAGATTATCCATAATGGTTAGCCAACATAGTACTGATACTATAGAAGGATGGGGAAAGTGAGGATGTGTGTCAATTATAAGGATCTGAACAAGGCATGCCTAAAGGACGATTTTCCTTTACCACACATGGATGTGCTAGTTAATAGTGCCATAACTTGCATTATGTATTTCTTTATGGATTGGTTCTCTAGGTATAATTGGATCCTCACGGTAATCTCAAAGAAGGTGAAAATAGCTTTTATCACAAAATGGAAACGTATTGCTACAGGGTGATGCCATTAAGGCTAAAAAGCACAAGAACGACATATCAGCTAATGAAAATAGCCTTATTAAATGACTTGATCCATAAAGAGGTGGAAGTGTATATGGATAAAATGATGATGAAGTCGAAAACTAAGAAAGGGTACTTTGAAGCTCTAGAGAAATTCTTGAAGAGGGTCGATGAGTACAACTTGAGGTTAAATCCAAAGAAGTATGTGTTTAGAGCCACTTTTGGGAAGCTGTTAGGACAGTGGTTAGCGAGAAAAGAATCAAAGTAGATCTAGATAAGGTAAAGCCAATTCGAGAGATGCCTCCACTTAAGACAAAAAAGGAGATCTAAGATTTTTTTAGGTCGTTTACAATACATTAGGCAATTTATAGCAAGGCTAACTCCCATTTGTGAGCCTATGTTTAAACTACTAAGGAATGATTAACTAATGAAATGGAATGAACAGTGCCAGAAGGCCTTCGAGAGAATAAGAGTATCTAACTAATCTGCTAGTGTTAAAGCTGTTGAGCAAACATTACACCCACATAATTTTCTTCTATCAGGCAAAACAAGAAATGAGCATACAATGTACTATCTTAGCAAGAAGTTATTATCCTATGAAATGAAGTACAATCAAGTGGAGAATACTTATCCAGCAATAGTTTACGCAACAAAGACGTTGAGGCATTATTTTTAATCATATGAAGTACTTACATAAGGCTTCTTTGATCGAAAGATTGGCAAAGTGGTTGATCTTGTTGACTGAATTTGATATTAAGTATGTAGCCAATAAGGTGATCAAAGGACGAGCAGTTTCAAAGTAATTGGCACAACAACCCTTTGGAGAAAGAGAATTTGAACTTTTTCAGTTCTCAGATAAAGGGTTAGGAGCAATTAAGCCTTAAGGGAGGAGAGTATACTTAAATGGAGTTGTCGAAAATAAAAGGGTAGGTGTAGGAGTAGTTATGATCTCACCATAAGGAGAACTCTTTCCTGTAGCCAAGAAGCTCGATTACAGGGTGACTAATAATATGGCTGAGTATGAAGCATGTGCATTAAGACTTGAACTCCTAAAGCAAATAAGAGTTAAGCAAAAGTGAGAATTGAAAGAAGAATGATTAGGCTCATATCTAGAGTATATAAAAGGATTGGTGCAGAATTTTCAAAGAGTCACATTCCATCACCAGCTAAGAGAATAAGATGCAATGGTCAATGCCTTAGCGACCTGAATCTTTATTTGGGATGGGCTGGAGGCAATGCCTATGAAACTGTTAAACACATTTTGCTCTGGAGCGCCCTACTATATGGGTAAATAGGTGATGCAAGTATCAGTGGAGAACCATCCTTGGTATTTTGATATATAAAGGTATTTGAAAAATGTTGAATACCCTAAAAAGGCTAGAAAAAAGGATAAAGAAGTGATCCAAAGGTTATTTGCATAGTTCATGGTTTATGACAGTGTAGTGTACAAAAGAATACCCAATGGAGTTCATTTACATTGCGTCACAGAAAGGGAAGCTAGTAGGATCATGAAAAAGGTGCATATAGGGGTGTATTATCCCCACATGAATGGTAAAATGTTGGCAAAGAAGATTCTAAGGTTAGGACTCTATGAGTGTCAAGTTCAAGGTAGTCTTAATCATCTGCCAATGATCGAGTTATAGAATTTAACCTCGCCATGGCCCTTTGTAGTTTAGGGATTTATGTGATTGGAGAAATCAGACCAATTTTTACAAGGGGGCATAGATATGTTGTATAAGCAGTGGACTACTTTTCAAAGTGGGTAGAGGCTAAAGCCTTCGGCAAGTTGGGGCAAAGCATATGACACAATTCATTGAAAAAAACCTTATATGTCACTATGGTGTGTTGCACCATGTTATTAAGGACAGTAATGTCCATTTCCAAGTAAAGGTCAAGAATATGTTATGAAATTACATAATGGTTCACCACAAGTCATCAACATATAGACCACAGGCTAACGAAGCAATAAAAGTAGCAAGGAACATTAAAAAAAATCCTTTCTAAATTGCTTGAAATGTATAAAGACTAGTTTAAAAAATTACCATTTGCCTTATAGGGTTATCGAACTATAACAAGGACATCGATCGGGCTGACACCATTCTCTTTAGTGTATGGGATAGAGATATGTTACCGATTAGGTTGGAGGTGAAGTCCTTGTAAGTATTAGTTGAGTCTAGCATTCTCAAGTACCAATGGACAAAGAGTAGAATTGAACAACTCACCATTCTCTTTAGTGTATGGGATAAAGGCAATGTTACCGATTAAGTTGGAAGTGAAGTCCTTATAAGTATTAGTTGAGTCTAGCATTCTCAAGTACCAATGGATAAGGAGTAGATTTGAACATCTTGCTCTGTTGGATGAGAAAAGGTTGACGGACCTGTGGCACATTCAACTGTGTCAAGCTAGGATGGCCCACACATTTAACAAGAAAGTCAAGCCAAGTGTAATAAGGATTGTTGATCTGGTGTTAATGGCAATCTAACAAAACATACAGGATCTCTAAGGAAAGTTTAGGCCGAATTAGGAAGACCCCTATATGTTAAGCAGATATACTCAAATGGAGTGGTAAAACTAGCAAATACGAATAGGAATGAATTCATCGAGTAAGTGAACTTAGATGGATTGAAGAACTACTTCGTGTGAGATGTAAAAAAAGTAAAATAGTCTGCTAAATCGAAAACCCGAAAGGGCGGCTTAGGCAAAAGTTAGGGCATAAAAATAATAAAAATTAAAATTAAAAATAAGAAAATAATGAAAAATAAACATAAGAAAAGATATTGTAAGAGGAATGCTAACCTTAAGCAGTAATGGGCTTCCCCGTAAAGGAATTGCTAACACCAAGAGCCACTCTATCAAGTCCTATGATGATCTTACCCAAGATCGTCAACACAGGAGTCCTCCCTGATTCAGCTTTATCTAAGAGTGGTAAAATTTGTAGGTCTATATCTCCATCCTCTCTTCGTAGTAAATACTCGTCTATCAGAATGGTCGTCACAATATGAGCCTTAGTCACCTGAGTATGGCCTCTAGAGGGAAAGAAAGTGATAAAAGGAGTTATGAGGATCTTCTCCTCACCTAAAGTGTATTTGGGCACCTCCTCATGTCGCATATCAAACAACTCTACCATCTTCCAAACGTGTGGGTAACCCAATCGAGGAAAGCCAATCTAGTCCATAGTTGTGACACATTAATTGAGAATGGCGATAAATTTCTTTAGCAGGGGATAGATTTTCGTAACTCCAAAATGGAAGGTATGGATGGTGAAATCCCATAAATCACAAGTTGGCCACAAGAAGTGAGTGTTAGGGCGAACAAAGGAGAGGTAACTGAGAGTTAAAAGGCTTGCCCACAGTGGATCAAACCAGATCTAGCGAGAAAGAGACCTTAGAAATGCTTTTATCATAGTTTAGGAGCCAAAAGGAGGGCATATGAAGAGCAGTGTGAAGTTGTTATTTATAGAAGAAGAAAAGGTTAGCAGGTATGTATATCCTCTAATCTAGTTTGTACAATCTTTGGCCAGGACTATATAGTGCTCCAACTTAGTCGTACAAACCTCATCAAGGTTTGACAGCCCTCAACTTCTGGAAAGAGATTAGACAACTTTGCCTTTGCTATTTAGGCCTAAAATGACATGTCGTACAGGTTCAGGAAAGTACACATTTGGAAAAATAATAGTACGCATTCAAAAATATATAATCAGAGGCCAAAATTGTGTATTTACATTAAAAAAAAGTCAAAATAACATAGTTTGACTAAAGAATGGAGATAATGTCGCCTCAGCTTACTCTAGAAAGTCATAAGCAAGCATCCACAAATGAGGGTTTTCAAATCACCTAATAAACTTTACAACTATGCAAAGTAATAACTAAATGTATTGTGCTAGAATGAAAAAGAGAAAAAAAATCCTAATAGCAAAAGGTGGGAGTCTCTATAGCTCAGTTACCTCCATTTCTAGAAAGAGTCGCCTCAAAATCTTCCATCTCACCGTATGTTGCCATATACCTGTACTTTGCAGCCGCCTGGGCTAAAGTCTCAATCTCTGCCTCTGCCTCTGCCAAATGCTAATCCTTCTCTCTAATCTTAAGATTCAAGCGTTAGATTGTTTCTTGCAAGAAATACAAGGGATAGGATGAATAGAACACTGAAACACAAAACACAAGTCATAAATATGCATACATGCAATGTTTTTGTACTAACCTATATGAACTGTGTCTGCTACGTCACAATCCTCTTTAAAGCGACGATCAAGTAGACCATGGCCTCAGCCCGAACACGAAGGATCTATGAAAGAAGAAAAGGAAACACATCAGCTACGAAGATCATATCATAATTAGTATATAAGGAAACAAAAAAGAAAATACTTACATGGGTGGTCTCGACCAGCTCAAACATGTAGGCAGTTTGGGTGATCCGCAATGACATCATCAACCTAGTCAATGTAGTCATGTAAGACTCCACTAGAGTGTTTGGCATGGAAGCCAAGTCACCTACCACCATGGGTTCTACACATCTTAGAGCTGATCCACGAGCCTACTTGCAGCCTCGAGAACTAGCAATGCAAGATGCAAAAGCAAGAGCAACAAATTGTCATGCGGCCTATGTAGTGGGGCGTAGACTCTCATCCTGTAAGATAACTCCCTTATCAAGTGCATACCAAGGGAAAACCTAAATAGCTGCCTCAAATAGTGTAAGACTCCCCACAAACACTCTAACCATCTAAGACCCGTAGGGAGTACTAATAGAAAATAGTTGTCCCCTAGTACGTAGGGCAGTGCTACAGCGAGATATACACCCTCAAGATTCCTCGCCCAGAACAGGCTCGTGAGTGGACTCTATGGAATAGCTTGCTCATCCAAGCCCTCGTACCAGCAGAAGATACATTCTATAAGTTACCACTCTCGAATGGAAGGCCTCACCATCAGACGATGATCATAGGAAATAGTATTTGCCTTCGCCAAGTTCAAGGGCCACATCTCAATGGGACCCCTCCCATTAATAAGCAACTACAATAAAAAAGGAAATCCACTATGAGTATAAAACCTAGTATTAGAAGACCAATAATTATAACTCACATAATTTCATCTGTGCAGGGAGAACTACTTGATCTAAAGTGATAGTGTTCAGGCGAGCATGCCTGGCAACAATAGAGGACTCTGCATAAGACAAGACATTCCACCTTAGAAAGTGAGGTAGCTATAATTTATGTCCTCCTTAGAGTCTAGTCCCTCCAACTATCCAATCTAAATGTCATATGCCTGTCAGCAAAGCTAGCATAAGTCTCAAAAAAGCAATCAAATGGAGCTCAAGCACAAAAAAAATTAAGAGATACTTATGACATGAATCTTTCAGGCACAACATATGTACCCTATGCCCTAAGAACACAAATTGAGATACCTATTAAGGTATGCCAGTGCTGCGGACCCTTAGTCAAAATGGTGCATAAGAACTAAATCCTATAGCACTAACACCAAGCAGAGCTCAACCACATCAAAGGCGCTTGAGAACAAGAACCACGATAAAGTGTACAACAGAAAATATCATGCATACTGATTAACCACCTCGTCGAAGTTGTTGTCAATGACCTGAGGTGCACCAGATCGTATGCTCGACCACACCACAATCCTACTCCTCTTGAGCAGGGTAACATAACCTAGGACCCTCAACAAGTATTCCCTCTAAAGTACAAGCTCATGCACTCCTAAATTCATAGGCAAAGGAATACTCATGAATCGCATTCCCATCAAGAAGGTGAAGTCCCCAGGTGTAATCGTTACCTCGCCATTCAGGGGAAGATGGAAGCGTAGGTCGTGTCCATCCATAGCTCCAGCAGGCATGTGTCATTGTTGGGTCGACCTTCAATGTCTCATTTCGTAGTATCCATATGAAGCTCTAAATCTTTGTAACTTTTAGACTAGCTATAACTCTAGGATGTAATGTTCAACCCTACTCTCCAGTAAGACCCATAGACCGGCCCCATTATGTAAGACAATAATCCCCTATAAGGAAAAGAAATGAAAAGTGGGATGAATACTGGAAAACACGCATATATACATACTTTTTGCATAGTTGTCAAGGTCAAAGAATGAAAGGGTCATGAAGGTCCAAATTCAAAGGCAAGAAATAATGAGTCTTGGTCATTATGGACTAATTATAATTTTTTGAGGAAACTATGAAGATAGTTTTCTAAAAAAATAAAATAAAATAAAATAATAGAAAATAACTTTCCAATTAGCATCCACAAACAAAGCATCAAAAGACCGGCAAGCCAGCAGAATTAATAAATTATTCAAAATCTCAATTGTGTACTTTAATTTTTCATAGGTTATTCTATTAATCAATTTTAATTGTTCATGTGCCTGTCATAGAATAAAACCTAAAGTGCACGTAAATCGAGACAACAAACTAATTATATAGACAAAAAAAATTGTTGAAAATAAAGGATGAGTGTACTAAAATTGTTTCGAAATATTTTATAAACTAACATAATGTTTGTAAGCAAAAAGAAAATTCCATGATAACACCGAAAATCTATAGTGTTGAGACAGACAAAAAATAAAATAAAGTAAAAATAAATAGAGAAAAATGTTTACTGCTCCCGAGGTGACTCCCATAAGCTGATGATATAGGTTGTGGACTGTCAGTGTATCTCTAACTAGAGGAAAGCTAGGAGGAACCATAAAATTTCAGGGCAACACCTAAAATCCATAGTGGTAATACAGATAGAAAATAACATAAACATAAATAGAGAAAAATGCCTACGGCTCTCGAGGTGACTCCTATAAGGTGACGATACATGTTGTAGACCATTGGTGTATCTCTAACTAGAGGAAAGCCAAACAAAACCATCTTCACGGTTGGTCCCTTAAATGGGCTTATCCATGTAAATCCCCACTAGCTACTCCAAGGTGTCTAGAGTCGTGATGTCCTCATGGACATCAAACATCTCATTGTTTTATTATTCGACCATTATAATTACCCAAAAAGTCAAGAGAGCCTAAGAACTAAGTCCGGAGTTTTGAGAGAGAAAGTGAAAAGAGGGAAAAGGAATAATGCAAATGAAGATCACTTTTAGAGGGATTTATATAGTGGACTAGAGTTGTACAACCCTAGTTGGTTTGTATAGACCTATGGTTTGTACAGCCTTGATATGGGTTACACAACCCTATTGAGCCAGCCCGGGCTGAGATGGGCCTTGTAGACCCACTTCATCTTCTAAGCCCCAACCCTATTTAACCCATAAGCCTCATATCCCTTAAGCCCAATTAAGCCAAAATTACCAAAATACTTTTAGTCTTCCCATAAGCCTAATTAAGCTAAAATTACCAAAATACTCTTAGCCTTCCCTCAAGCTTAATTAAGCCAAAATTATCAAAATACCTTTAGCCTTCCCTCAAGCCCAATTAAGCCAAAATTGTCAAAATGCCTTTAGCTTTCCAAATAGACCAATTAAGCCAAAACTACTAAAATGCTTTTAGCTTTCCAAAGAACCCTAGAGCACCAAAATTATTAAGATACCTTTAACTCTTCAGGGAGTCCCAGTATAGCTAATTTACCAAAGTACCCTTATTACTTTTAGAGCACCTAAAGAATTCCTTGAGCTTTCTTATTCAAGTCAGACCACCAAAATACCCTTTAATGATAAACTTGCCCCCATTTGGGCCTCATCAATATTTCAAAAAAGGAACTACTTTCTTTCAGAAATGGGAAAACCCAAGAACATACTTTCAACAGCATTTGGGCCCTGACCTATTACCCTAGGGAAAGAACCCTTAAGAGGGTTAGAAGGGTTGCAGGTATATGGATTTGATTTTACAAAGGCCACAAAGGCTCGAATGACACAAGAGCCATCCAAGGGTCATCTATGAGCCAGAATCATCAGTCAGAAAGATTGAAACACTCACAAAGATGTGTAAGAGCATCAATGACTACAAGAGGCCAATTATCCAATACCAAAACACTTGGTACCTACTAAAGAGCCGTCAAAACTACTTCAGTACCTGTTAGACAACCGTTGAAAAGTTATCAAAATGTTTGGTACCTGCTAGAGCCATTTCAATACCTACTAGAGAGTTACGAAAGAGCTACCATAATGACTGGTACCAGCTAGAGAGCTATCAGAACCACTTTAGTATCCGTTGGAAAGTTATCAAAGCACCTAGTACTTCTGCAGCGCGGTCAGAACTACTTCAGTACTTGCTAAAAAGTTGTTAAAGAACTATTAAATCACCTGGTACCTACTAGAGAACTGTCAGAACTGCTTCAGTACCTATTAGAAAGTTGTTAAAAAGCTATCAAAACACTTAGTACCTATAAAAAAGTCGTCAACATCACTTTAGTACTTGCTTAAGGAGCTGTTGAAGACTTGTATCCTTAGGTATCCTTACTAATGTTTACAGTCTTCACTTTTATTTGTTGAGACTTGCTCAAACAACCATTTCTTAAATGTTGTCTTCCAAGACCTGCAAAACAAGGGGCAAACTGTAAGCATCAGATTGTGAACCTCTATATCCAAGCCTGATGATAAAAATTATTGAATTTATCCCTAAAATGTAAGGGGAATTACTAAAGAAAAAGATAATAGGCCCTAAGAAACCTTTGAGAAACCCAAGACCAAGCTTGAAACCAAGCCTAAGACTAAACCTAAAGTTACTTGCCAAGGTTGATAGGTTTTACAGCCCATCAAACAAGGTTGTATAGTCAACAAACTAAGGTTATACAACCATGCATAAGGCTACACAACCTACCTTAAAACCCTAACCCTGAGATCCTTTTAAAACTAGTTCCTCTTTAAAACCCCAAGGTTGTACAGCCCTGACAAATGATTGTACAACCCACATGTAAACCTTAATTCTAGGAGATTCTTCTCTCTCTCTGTGATTGGACACGTCCATGGTGCAACCAGAAGCATTTCTGGCCCTGTGCACCCATTCATTATCTATAAATACCCCTTCCATTTAAAGGGGTAAGAAAGGCTTGAACAACCCTAAGGTTACTCTACCAAAATTTAGTCTTAAAGTATACTTAACATAAAGCCCTAAACCCTAACCCATCTCAATCTCTTTCAAGGTAGAAATAGGGCTAATATCTTCATTTTGGTGCATTGTCTAAGCATTTTGGAGGAAATAATAAAACTTGTCAGTCTCTGAAGGCATAAAAACACACAAAGACATTTAAGAATCCCTTTTCTTATTTCTTTCTCTATTTTTAAAACACAAGAAATAGGGATTGTACAACCTTGTTTATAGGTTATACAGCCTTGGTTTGGGTTGTACAACCTTTATCTTAAAATGTGCAGCCCAGTTTGCCTGGTAGTCAAATTTACAAAAATGGGTTTTCTTTCCCCCATCTAAATTTCATCTTTTCCAAAGTTTTTTTTTAGTGTTCCTATGTTCCAACAGTAGAATAAGGAAAGGTCAAACAACATAGGATCCCTATTCATGTCAAAAGTGGAATTTTAAGAGTGATTTTATAACCCTCTTTTTACAATGCTTTATATTCCTTCATTTATGATTAAGTGTAATTTTAAGGTTTTTTTTAACCCTTTTTTAATAGTTACCAAGTGAGAAACTTAAGGTTTCAATGACCTTGAGAGTCTCTTTTGTCATTATGTTTTTATTTATAATATGTGATTAGTGTTTTAGCCCTTTAATCTTCTTCATTCTTGTGTTGTATGTTAACCCTACATGGTTAGTGGTACATATGGATGCCATGCTCTTTTGGAGCTACATTGGGTGGGCATTCATCAATCCTAGGATCTCTTTTATGATGATTTTTTACCTTAGGCCATCCAATATCCTCTATATTATGTGTTTAACGCCTTTTTTTGCTCAAGATTCATGTATTTTGATTACATTTTGCATTTTGGTTTCTGATGATAAAGTATATTACCATAGATATTAGATGCATATTTAAACACCTTGACCATAAAGATTGGTAATGTCATTCCTTTGTTTCCTTTTTTCAATTGTTATGTCTCTTTCTTTCACCTTTTGATTACTAACTTGATCTATTTCCTTGGGTGTAGGGGTTTTTACTTAAGTTAGACCATAAACTTGTTGTTAATTACTATCCTATATCATTATGAATGAATATGATTGAATGGATGGATGATAATGAATATTAAGCCCCTATGCTATGTCACATGACACCATTCCCTTCTTTGGAATGTTATGTATGAATGATGAAGTGCATAATCCCTCTAGGCCATGATGCATGACCCCTTATCCCCTTTGAGTTAATGAATTGAGTTGTTTAAGTGGATTATAGTTAGATGTATGTTTAGGGCCGGTAAATTAGACTAATTAATATCTCGGTTAAAATGCTAAAAGTGAACCAAAGATGCCCAAACGTCGAATTCCTATATCCGAGAGGTTTGGGGGTGCCTAACCATTTTCACTAGTTGTACTCAATAATCTTTAGTGGGGTGAAGACAAAATAGGCCTTCTAATTGACTTAGGTTAGGTTTATATTTTGTCTTCCCCGGACTCTTGTCCCAACCAAAGTCAAGTGGTGACTTCACGCTTTTAAGGGATAATAACAATGGAAAAATCTTGCCTTTATCCCCCAATGAACACCACTTGGATACATGGGCTTTGAAGTTTGTGCAAGGCCTCAAGGATCCCCCAATGATCTAAATTGTGTGCCATAAGGTTGTAGAAATGTATGACCCCTATCTTCTTGATCCCTAGATGATCAATAAAAGGATGGATTTGCAAACAATATTTCATTAGTTTGAGCATAACCATCCTAACGAGACGCTTACACTCATATCAAGTTTTAATGTAAAATTACCCTTTTATTTTGTCTTCCATTCAGTTGAAAAGTTTAAACACTTTAAAGGCATCATTAATGATTAATCTACTAAGGAAAAACTGATTGAGACTCATCAATCATCATAGGAAGAACAATTTTCAAATGGTTTGGAATGGTTTTAATGACCAATTTGAAGATGACATTACATAAGCTGATGGGTTGAAAATCCTACAATAAATGTTTTATTCAAAGACTTGAGATTTGCCTTATGATTTAAGACATCAAGCACAACATTCATGACATCATTCCTAAATGTATCCTAAAAAGTAAGAAAAAATAGAACAGGCATACCATCTAGAGCAACTGCCTTTGCAGGATGCATCTGTTTCAAGGTAGCAATAATCTCCTCCCATGTAAATGGTTTCAACATAGTAGAATTCATCTCTGTTGTGCCCTTTATTTTTACCGACTTTAGGCAGTTGTCATATTAATTGTGCATAAGGTTGTGAAAAATGTTAGCAAAGCAAGATGTAAAGATATCCCCTACTATCTCCTTCTCCATAACTCGTTTATTATCATTAGATATAATCCTATAATTTTATTTTTGTGTTGTTTATTAGAGGCTTTTGCATAAAAGAATTTGGCATTTTTATCATCTTCTTTCAACTAGGATATTTGAGAGTATTGAGGCATATGACTTCCTTTACAAAGATCAATTTTGAGATCTCTTTATCAAGAAATCTAGCCTATTGAGAAATATACATAGTTTGAGCCATCCCATGCAATACGTCTAGCTTAGCC
>CATIWR010279031.1:0-22095 GCA_949677035.1 Omphalea diandra
TTGAGATTCTTTTCTTTAAGTTCTTAGAGGACTAAGTTACTTTATGTCAAGGGAGTCTTAAATAGAATACAAACAAGTAAGATATGACTGAATTAAGATATGGCAGAATTGGAGAAGAATGTGAAGAATGTGAATAGATGAACGAAGAACAATGCAAGAACATAAAGATAGATACCTTTGATATTGAATTTAGCCTTGGCTCTGATACCAAATGATACAAACAAGGTTGATTTTTGGATCTTGATTCATATGTAGCATAAGTCTCAAGTTTTAATTCAAAGACCAAAACAAGATAAACTCTTAAATCCCAATTAAACTTCTAGAAAACTTATTTCTAACACCTCTTGAATCTTTGTAATTCAAGTTGCTAAAAATAAGTTTTCTAGAGATCTAATTGAGATTTAAAAGTTTATCTTATTTTGATCTTTAAATTAAAACTTGGGATTTGCGCTACATACGAATCAAGATCCAAAAATCAACCTTGTTTGTATCAGACTTATTTGCTTTGTCGGATTATTAGTGCGTTCACCCCTGGCCAGAAAGATGGTTGAAAGATCAGCCATGTCAACTTTCAGATGACCAATTTCTGAATAGTGCATTAACGTGACAATAAATTTGACGTCGACTAACTTGAAAATAAATAGATTCCAAAAAAAAAAAACTTCAAGATAAATAAATGGAAGTTACGTTGTAATAAGGTGCACATTTAGACTGCATTTGTAGAATGAATGATGTTAGGAATCATTTCTCCACAAAAAAAAAAAAAAAAAAAAAGGAAATCACGAAGGGTATCCCAACAGTGAAATTACCATAGAGAGACTTCTTCTTTTTAGATATTACATTGTTTAAATATGTACAAATAATAAACAGAAAAAAAATTTGTGAATAAATAAATAAAATTTATATTTTAAAAATTAAAATCAAATATATTCTAATATAATTACTTTTTTTTATCGTAACAATATTTGACTCTCCGAGAAAGATTTTATAAATACATACAATAAATTAAAAAGATATGAAATTAAATCAAATATATATAATCAAATGATTATTTATTTTTGACATTTGAATACATATAATTTAAATTTGATTTTAATATTTTAACAAAAATTATATTTTATTTTTATACTAAAAATTGAATCAAATTAGAGCTCGATTAAAATAAATGTTTTAATTCAGTTAAAATATTTAATTAATTGCTTACTTTTGGATCGTTAAAATCTCCACGCGGTTTCCCCGTGCCATGAACATCAACAAGGAATAATATATATAGAGTGCTTAATGGGGACAGTCTTGTTTTTGCCTCTGTTTTGAAAATCGAATTGAACTAATAAATTAAATCGATAAAATTAAAAATTAAATTGATGATTAATTTAATTAAATACAGTTTAATTTTAAAGTGATTTTGATATTTTTTTTAAGTACTTTAAATATATTTACATATATTTTTATTTTTTAAAATCATTTTAATAAAATTTTTAAATTTTATTTATTATTAAATTAATCAAATAAATCTAATTTATCAATTTATAAATCAATCAACTAATTAATTTATTAATTGATGCAATTTTAAAAACGTCATCTTCCAGAGGTCATTGGGTCTTTCACGTGGAGTTGACAACTGACTCCAAGCCTTAATAAATCACAAATGTACAACACATATGCCGTTGCATTAAATATGTTGGTCAAATTTTAAAAAAAAAAAACCAAAACTTTTGTGTATTTTACAATTTTACTCATTTTTTAAAATATGCAGTTTTATATATAAAAAACGAGTATAAATGTGTTTTAAATTTATCTTAAGTCGAACTTAAGTTATACTAACGTCATGCTGATGTATATCAATTAATTATGTGAATATTAGGTTGACATAAATCAATTTCGAAATTAATGAGTTACACGCTAACTAAGAAAGTTAAAAGCCCTAAATTGACTAAGATTAATTAGTTAAGTAGGGACTCTATTTTGAAATGTGTTCCATTGGTCCTCATGAATGAGCTAACCAAGATTCTGTTTTTTTGGATAAGCAAAGAGATCTTGAACCTATACACACATTATTATAACCAGTTTTATTTTTATAAAATTTAATTCAATTTTATTTTTTAACAGATAGTTAATTTAATTCAGTTCTATTTTGAAAAAGCAAAATCGAACAAATTAAATTAGTCAAATTTTATTAAAGTATATATTTAAAATATTTTTTTCAATTTTAAATATATATTTAAAAAAAATTATTGAATAAATGATAACTTTATCCAATCCATATTCACTCATGTATTAATAAGATTAAATGGGTAATTCACCCATTTAATATATATTTAAAATATAATTCACTCATTTGTCATTTATACTCTTTTTTTAAAGGGTGAATATAGCGAATAAAATGGATATTAATGAAGTTTACTGCCTCTAATAACAAGCATGGGTTATTAATTTGTGACAATAATGATACCTTTCTTCTAGAGGTATCCAATATTCATGAAAGCAAGTTTAAACCTTTAAAGACTTGTTGAAAAATCAATAAATTAACTCCTCATTTGATGCTACATTCACATTATTCCAAGGAACTGTAATTTAGTGGCTGATTGGGTTTCTAAGAATGATGATCGATTAATGTTCCTCTTGAGCTGGAACAGCTTATTCTCAATGGTGTATCCTACGTTGTTCAGCAATGGTAGTTGCTATCATTTTCGTTGGAAAAAAAAAAAAGAAATTATTATGATAATGTTGAGATTAAAGCAAGTTGGAGACAACCCATCAAAGAATTAAGGAAAAGGGCCCCAAAGTCTCAAACTCAAGTTGGCAAAAGCGAAAAAAGCAATGAAATTTTGGGGCGGCCAAGTAACTCACTATCTTGTGGTCCAACAACTCTCACCACACAGAACACATTTCAAAATCAAATTATTAATTAATTCGATCAGTTCAAGATATATTTTTAAAATTATTTTTTATTTTCAAAAAATATTAAAATATTTTCATTTTTTTAATATATATTTTTAATTTTTTAAAATTATTTTGGTAATATTTTTTATTTTGAGATAAGTAATATTAATTTTAAAATGAAATGGCTCTAATTTGAAAAACACTACAACAAAATACAAAATTCAAGAATTGTCGTTTGTAGCTGAGTGTATTTTTCCCTGGTACTTGCAATGCTCTTCCTCCAACTTTTCTTTTCCTATAATGTGGAGACAAATTAGTCCATTTCGGCACGGGAATCCAAATTAGAGGTTGGATCCAGATGTCCCATCCGCCAAGGAACTGGGTTAGGACAACGTTGGACATGCATATGGTACTACACTTCCGTTTCCATGTCAGCAACATGTCTTTTCAGCGTAATAACTAAATGGAAGATTTCGGATAACGTCTCCAGTTTTTTAATTAAAAAATATATATATATGTTTGGTGGAGTCCATCATGGCACGTGTGTTAGTTACCATGGACATGGTTTTTATTTATTTATTTAAACAAAATTTATATAGATTCAGTTTAATACGGAAATTCACAAACGCAAATAATAAAATGACAAATTTAATATCATTTTTTCAGAGGTTAATTATTAATTATCAAAATTATATTAATTTTATTATTATTTAAATTAATTGAAGAGAGGATAATTTAGCTTAAAAGAAAATAAACTAAAACTAATACAATTTAAAGATTCCAAGTAAAATGAATATTAATAAAGACTATAATATTTTTAACTTCACTTAAAATAATTTAATTTAATTTGATAATCTAAATATTGTTAAATATCTAATATTTATAGAAATTAAACATTACATTTAAGATCTATAATTATTCAAGTTAAATCTTCGTAAGCCAAATCTTTTACTTTCATTTTTATTATATTCTTCTAAAGATTATTATCTATATTAAATTTTAAAACTTTACTCACAATCTCATTTTGTAATAATAAATTAATTAAAAATTGATCAGGTAATTGAAAGCTTTGCAACCAATTGCATAACGAAAAAATTAATTTAAATAAATAAAAACATAAAATATTCAATTCAAAAACTTGATTAAAAAATTAATTCATATTTTAGTAAATAAAAACCTTAAATAAAATGGTCATCAATTTTTGAGGGTAGATTTTACGCCTTTTGGTTGAATGATTGGAATCCCTTTTTTGTTTTTCTCTTTTGTCTTTCAATTGTTTCATAATTATGTGCTAGTCTTTTAGTGTCAATCCATAATTTTTCTTTCAATAAAAAATAAATATCCATTATTCTTTTTTAAGAATTATTTAAGTAATCACACATTATTGAAGTACACAATTATTAATTTAATTCTCCACTTTATTATATAAATTGGCAAATTCTAATCCTCTTAAAAACAAATGATAGTCTAAATAATATAAATTTTTAATTCAGTCAAAGCAATGAGTAATTTAATTTCTGCCTTTCAATTTTATTTTTCTTCTTTTTTAATTTGTGTAAATAAATAAAAAAAATAGCTTAATTAAGGAACATAAAATAAACTAAAAAGGTCTATAAAAAAATATAAACAAAATACACGGCGATCCCAGTTCAAGAAGTACCAAGTGACACAATGAGACGAGTCTCTCACTGTCCCTTGGTTCTTAACAAAATTCAGCGGAGCCAAGAATTTCCAGAGTTTCTTATGCTGTGAATAAGAGCAGAAGGATATTATAATCCTTAACAAAAGAAACATTCATTGCCATTATCTTTTATATAACAAGTGGACATGACACAAATGAGAATTGCAGAGCCAAATTAGACGCCCCAAGATACAACAACCCTCTCTCTGAGCACATCATCTCCTCTAAAAACTGTGGAAAATGACAACACCAGAAGAGAAGAGAGTGTGTCTTGATTCAGAAACTTCATCTACAGGACAATGATCTAGAAAACAAACTCCTAAATAAGAGAGACAAGCTCCTGCTAGAACTCGGTCATATATAAGTTCTGCAGGAGAGACATTGACCTATGGAACAAACACATACAAATGGGCTGCACCCTGCTAAAAACTGGGTTATAGCCCTTCTCACACCATATTAAACATATGTAGAAGAGAAAAAGCTGTGATTCAAGCTGAAAACAATAAAATCACAACTCCTGAGATAAAGACTGGAAAGGCGAGGAAGGAAATGGAATTGGGTAATCGAGACAGGATAGGGATAATATCAATTGTCTGAGTTGTAGTTGCTGGTTGGTGGGGTAGCAGTAGTTGAAAAAGTTCCTCCGTCTTCACTTGTTCCCATTGTTTTCTTCAGAACTTCCCCTGCTTTAGTGACCGCAGAGACTACAGTTTTGGTCAAGCTTTCAAAAATCTGAGCCTTGATCTGTCCCCTCTTCGGCGGAAGACTTCTTTTCTTGTCCTTCCGAGAGGTGGAAGCATTAGTTGCCATCAGCTATCGCTGGATGATCTGAAAAAAAAAAAAAAAGAAGGAAAAAACAGAGCATCACATGAAGAAGAGTAAGATAGAACACATGTAACTAAAAACAGAATAACCAAAAAGAAGAGTGGGAGATAGAGATTGATTGAATTATAGCATATAAGGAAAATAAATTGTAACTAAAAGGAGTAAATTAGGACTCATGTAAGTAAAAAAGAAGAGAAAAATTGGGAAGAAACAAGAGTTTGAATTTGGTTACTCTGTTCACTAGCAGGGGAGAAACAGAGTCTCTGTTGAGTAACAAAGAGAAGAACAAAAGGAACTGAAAGAAAAAGTTTTTAATAAAATGAGTAACAATGGTTCAGAATTTGGCAGTCTAATAGGAAAATGAGAATAGTCCTTCATAGGGGCTTGGGTGCACATATTTATAAAGGCAAACTTGTTGATGACTAGTAGTCAAGATGATAAAGTAAATTAAATTCTTAGAGGCAACTTGTTTGATTTGTATTGCAGCCAAGATGAAAGTAAAGTTAATGGTGCTTATTGACTCAAATTATTTATCAGTAAAGCACCCACTTTGAGGATAAAGTCCTTGATTTAGTGATTAAAAAAATAAATAATTTTTGAGTTATTGCTCTAACAATATTCATTCTTCTTCTTCTTTTTTTTAAATTAAATTTCTTTTATGAATAAGTAGGCATATGGTAACATTCGACTTGTCTTTTAAAAATCTTTTAGTATTAGTTTTAAGCCTAAAAATTTAAATAACAAAAAAAGAAAACAAGCTCTAACCTTTGAAGAAAAATGTATAAATATATTTGAATTTCATGCCAATTGTTATTATGTTGAATATTTTGTGTAGTGTCCCATTCCATTGATGGAAAATAGGGTGTGCGTCTGTGTTCTCTTAATTTCATTAATATGGGTAAGAATTTCATGTCCCTAAGTTTCTTTGTATGCAAGGTTTCATTTACTACAAGTATGAACTGAGCAAAAGTCTACAAGGAAGTATTAATGTGAATGTACAAGACTAAGGCATAATTTTGGCTATATGGAGTTTGACACTAATTTATCACCACCGCCGTCCAAACCCAGCTGGTCTACAAGTACATCCAAAGCGTAATAAAGATGGAAAGGTCAGTTGGCTCTTCTAGAACTAAAATTGCTTGCAACATCAAGGCATTTTTGGAGTCATCTTTAGAGTTATAATAACAAAAAAAAAAATAATTTACTAACAAACCATGTATATTAGGTGATTCTAATTTCTGAAATACAATCTTATGACTAAGCTCTAACCAAAAACTGTTTATTTTTTGACATTAGAATTTTTTAAAGAAATAAAATATTAGAATTCATAATTAATTTTAATGATATATTTATATTTATTTATTTAGTATGGTTATAAAAACTTAAAATAGCCATTTCAAATTATTTTTTAATGTTATCTGCAAGTCAAGTGTTTCTTTAAAGTCTAGTAGCAACTTGGTTTCCCATAAAAGCACTGCCGAGCCGCCGTCTTTGCCGTGTCAAGAAGTTCCACGCTAAAATTTTCACGTCTAGTACCAAGCTTGGTTTCCACACTAATTTATGACTTGGCACTTGCAAACCAATAGTTGTCTTTTATTCTGACTTGTCAAGTACCAATCACCTCCACTTGTCAGAATATGGTGAAATCCATTGCCACCAAGAGGTTTATTATTTTATAATTTTCTAATGCTACTTTATATTACTAATCACTATTAGGTTGAACTCTTTGCACAAAAATCAAAATTTGAAATGAAATAAAAACATTCTTTAATCAATATTAGTGGCTAGCAAAAGATTAGTATCCTAATTAACAAAACAAAAAGCCAAGTCACCTGAAAGCAAACTCAGTTTTTAATTGAGTTGATGTCTTGTACTATATGTGTTATCCATCCTTCACCCTTCTCTAATTGGGCTTTGCTCAACTTAAACAAAATAAAATAAGATGCAAGAAGCCATGATTTCAAGATTTGCAGCTTAAAATAATTAAAAGTATCTATTTGATAGTAAATAGATACCCTTTATGATCTTTTGCAATATTTTAATGATACTTTCTCTAACTATTTTATATAAAGAAAAGTTCAAATAGTTATTCAAATGAAATTTTGCACATGAGAGATGATAAATTATATTTTATTATCATGTTTTGCTTCATTACATTCCTTCCGTAAAATTTTGATAGATCATTTTCTATTTACATAAAAATTAAGAAATTTAGTTTTTTTCAATTAATATCACTATTTTAATCATTTTCTCACTAAAAATACTCTTGATAGATTTTTGAATATAGTGCACAATAATTTAAATGCAATATATTTATCAATTCACAAGAAGAGCATAATGAAAATGATGATTTTTGAAATTTAAATAAAAAGAATTTTGTATTGAAACTCAAAAAATTATATAGTAATATGTCATTTCAAAGTTACTAAAGTGAGAATTAATTATAGATATTGATATGATATTTTAGATATTTAATTATTAAATTAACAACTAAAAAAATGATTTATATTTTTAAATGAATCAAAAAGAAAAAATATCTAATTAAAGTTGGATTGAAGGACTATATAATTGTAATATCACTTTGTGTCAACCAATATGATTGATAGTCATTATGGGTGGCCAAATCTTGAAAGTTAGTCTATTGCAGTAGAGAACTTCCATCTGTTTATAGGGTCAGAGTGTGGAATATGAAGCTATATATCACAGCTTGTTTTCACATTGGAAATTTTATTTTTCATGCCAAATTAATCCCATTGGCTGTTGACCATGCCAAGTCTTTGTTTCTTAATTCTTATATTCCTAATTAATTCAACATCTGATTTCAACTTAATCAATTTTTACAATACTTAACTAGTTTCTTAATACGTTATTATATAGTTACCAAATGAATTCTTTTAAAAAAAATTATTAGTTTAATTTCTACACTTATTTACTTTTTTTTTTAATAAATTTTATAATTAATTATAACACTGATATTGATGATATAACTAATCAAATATAGCTCTATTTTTGAAACTCATTATAAATATGAAATTATAGTAAAAATAATGAAAGGAATCAAACTTGAAATTCTTTGCTCTTTATATTATTTAAGAACGTGAGAAAATTAATAAAATTGTGTTGGTTTAAGAATAATAGCGAATTTTAGAAATATTTACCTATGGATGCATAATATATAAACACAAAAATAGATATATGAATTGAATACATACACATATAATTAACGCTAATATTAAACAACTAGAAAAACAAATAACAATTATTTTAGAATTCTTAATCTGCCATTAGCAAATTTCTTGTGATATGATTAATTATTATTAAATTAAGTTTTTTTTATATAAATATTGAAATTATTTTAATTCAATTATGTTGATATCATTTTATGATTTTGATGTTGTGAGTCTGAACCCGTCGAAGTCTAATTGATCAAAAAATTAGAAATTATATAGATTTAATGGCATATAATTGAAGAATACGATTTAATAGACAAAACACTAAAAATTGAAGAATTAAAAACAAAATTTTGATTTTATATATAAGTTCAAATTAAAATACTTTGTTATATTATTAAAATGATAAAATACAAATAAATAATTCAAAAATTTAACTGAAAAAATTTAGTGAAACAAAGTGAAAATTCACTAACATTAACAAAGAAAATTAGAAGATCAATGAGAGTAATTGGCTCATTCTTCCCATTGTGCCTCTGCCCCTATACAACATGACATATTTGTAAGTCTTGTTTATTTTAGATAATGTTAGTAAAAAAAAATTATATTTCACAAAAAATAATTTTTTTGGTTTTTTTGGGAGAATATTTTTTTTGTTTAATTGTAAGAAATTGCAAATTAAAAATAAACTTTCACTTTTTTTTTACTATCCAATTTTCTTAATAACTTATTAAGTAAAAGATCGGAATATAATTTTTTTTAAAAGATATAAAATATTTTTTAAAAATTTTTTATAATTGTTTTGTAATATAAACTAATTATTTTAATAGATCATGAATAAAATAATACTTTATAAAAATATATTTATGAAATTTAATAAGTACACTAAATATTATATTTATATACTCCTAAACTAAATATTGAAAGTCTAAATTTCTTAAAAGTAACTTATTAAAAGTTTCATTTGACAAAAAATTACTTCTATAAAGTTTCATTTTAAATCAAGTGAGGCTTTAACTCTCAATTAGACGAAATTTGTTTGATATTTTTATTCTTATAAGGAGCGAAATATTTCAATTACCTTTTCAATTTTATAGTGAAAATTTTTAATTAATTTAATAAAATTATAAAATGAAGGACGATAACTTATTATATATTTTATCGTAGTAACTCGATTTATTAAAGTTTTCAATTAAAAAAAAAAAAGCCTTAACTACATCAGAAATTCTCCAGATTAAAACTTCTTCCTCAATTTATATTGAACCAATAGCTTCGTTTATAAAAAGTGTCGTAGTTGTTAATTAGCTCTAAGTGGCATCAAGGAACATATTTGTCTTCAGCAAGCGCTGAAAAGGAATGCTATGCTATGGTAGTCTTATCCAAAGCAACGCTGTAATGGAGAAAGCGCTGAGCGAAGGCTCCACTCTTTAGAACAGTTGTATTGTTATGATGTTGATTTAAGTTGAATATAATGTTATTGCTGTATTATTTTTTTTAAAAAAAAAAATTTGAGAATAAAGAATAATTTATACACAGTAAATTTTGAGAATAAAGAATAATTTATACACAGTATTGTATAATTTCTATGTAAAGATAATATTTTATTTTGTAATTTACATGTTCATATACCAAGTATTAAAATTATTGTATATTATTAAGTTATACGTAATTTGAAACTGAATTTCTCTCTTATCGATTTTATACAATTAAATTCCTTACTAAGTTAAACAAATATTAAAAAGTATGTCATTCACGGAGTCCATAAAAAACATAGGAAATAAATGAAAATTATATGAAGTTTTTAATGAACTATTAAAATTCCCGTTCTTTTCTATCGATTATTATTTCGCATTGCAAATATTCTTTTTTTAATTTTTTTAGAGATAACAAACGGGTCGAATTTGAGTTATCTGGTCAAGATATATAAAAAATTTTAGATCATTTTTAAATTTCTAATTGGATGGAGTGATTCGTAGTTTTATTTTTTAAAAAAGTAAAAGATATTATTTTAATTTTTAAATAAATTTAAATCAAATCAAATTGATCGAATCATTAGTAAGTTCAAAGATGAGTTCATTTCAAGTTTTCTCATGAATTGAATCATATTAGATTTGAATCAAATCAATTTTGAATTTTCTTTTATTTTGAATCAAATTAAATTTTTAAATCAAATAAAAAATTATCACTTTTTTATTTTGCTTTTGGATTAAGATATATATACTTTATATGTCTTCATCATCAATAGATCTCAATATACGTCATTCAATTATATTATCATTCATTATGCTATATATGTCAAAAAGGGATTTTGTTATTGTAAATATTTTGTTAAAAATATGATAAATTTTATGTGATATTATGGTATGATGTTATTGTGTAAAATTTTAAATTTTAAATATAATTTATTAATTATTTACAATAATTTATTAAATCTTTTGACTTAATTTGAGAATTCTTTGATAACAAACAACTTTTATTATTATTATGATGTTGATTTAAGGTGAATCTAATGTTATCTTTATCGTTTGAAAAGAAAAATGAGGATAAAGAATAACTTATACACATAGCATTATAATTTCTATATAAAGATAATATTTTATAATTTACATATTCATATATAAATTATTAAAATTCTTGTATAATTGTTAAATTAGCTCACACGTAATTTAAAATTAAATTTCTTTCTTAACAATTTTATACAATTAGATTCCTTACTAAGTGAAACAAATCTCTAAAAGTATGTCATTCACGGAGTGCATAAAAACATTAGAGAAAAAAATGAAGATTTTATGAAATTTTTAATCAACTATTACAATTCTCTTTTTTTTTTTTTTTTTTTGTAGACCATTATTTTGCATTTCAAATATTACTCTTTTTTTAGATGTAATAAATGGGTCAGGTTGTAGATAAGTTTGGATTACAAATGGATTGAGTTATCTAATCAAGATACAAAATTTTTTTTTATTCATTTTCATATTTCTTGTTAGATTGAATTATTCACAATTTTATTTTTAACTAAAAATATTATTTTAATTTTTAATAAATTTAAATAATTTAAATGGATTAGATCACTTGTCAGGTCAAGATCATATCATTTTGAGTTGACTCAAGAATAGGATGGGATCGAATCAAAATCAAGTCAACTTCGAGTTAGGTCATTTCGAATTTCTTTCAATTATAGATCAAATTAATTTTTGGATCAAATAAAAATTACCACTTTATTTAATTTTTTTTTTGTGTTTAATACATCTATTGCACTTTATGTGCCTTCATCGCAAATAGATCTCACCATATGTCATTCAATTATGTTGCCATTCATTACGTAAATATGCCACACAGGACAGAAAGGGTTTTCCATATTATAAAAACTCTGTTTAAAAATATAAAGAATTCTATGGTGTGATTATTGTATGATTTTATTATGTAATATTTAAAATTATATAGTAATTTATTGATTATGTTTCATAATTTTATCAAAAATAAAATTATTTAAAATAATAATTAAAAAATATTTATGAAATTAGAAAAATTACTATTTTATCTTTCAAATTAAATATAATGCATGATTTAATCCCATCATTTTGAAGAAATAATTACAATCTCCTCAACATTTTATTTTTTATTCGTCCTTTTGCTTAATTAAAACTTAATTTCTTATCATCCAATTAAATAAAAATACAGTCAACGCCTTAAATTAAATAAGATATCTAAAATACCATTTCCACCGAACCTAACATCTAAAAACTCTTCATAGGAAACTCTAAAAGTTTGCATGAGAGTGGGTTGGAGAGAGTTAAAGAATAAAATACAAATGAGGTTAATCAATTAACTTTATTTGTGAATAAAAGTTAAAAGTTTACATCTATTTACTTTCAAATGCCTATTTTTCTTAACCCCAAATTAGGGGTAAAGAATGAAATAAATTTTTTTTAAATAGTTTATATCCATTAACCTTGTTTAGAAAAACTTCCAAATAAATTGAAATTAATTAACTTTGTTTATATTCCATTTCATACCTTTCTGTTACTCTCTTTAACCTTCCTTCCCACACTAAAAAAACTCCTATGTAATACCTAAAAAAATCACAAATCATAATACCTATGGAGTTGAACAGTCTTTCTCCTCTTAACAGTGACATCCAAATCTTTAACTAATAAAATCACTTTATCCTTCGCTCTCTTTCTCTCTTGTTGTTGAGTTGCAATAAAAGGAACCCTCCTAAATTCAACTAGCCATGCTCACCACCTTCACAGGCGAACCAAATCAACCAAGCTTTCTCAAATAATAAATCTTTTTTTTCCACTAATTGATTTAATGAAATTGTGAAACTTAAAACGTCTCTCTTTTTACTTCTGCTTCTGCTTTAGGAGGTAGACCTTCATTCTCATTGTCATCGTCATCATTATTGTTATCTTTATCTTCATAAATATCTTTGACTTTGGGATATTTAGGATTGGATTTCTTAGTGTCATTGCATGTGGTCAACTTGTGTATTTATTATGTTGTTTTAGGCAATTTAAGAATCGGTTTGACAATTCATCTAGTTTTGGATTCTGCCCTTAATTTTGTGAATATAGACATAAAAAGAAATTCATTTTTGGTGGATTTGGTTGGCTTGTGGAGATGGATTTGGTCCTATCGTTTTAAAATTATTTGATGCTTGATGGAATTCTTAGTGGATTTGGTCCCATTTGCATTTTTGCAGAGCTTTTCAAAATCTAAAGCTTAAATGAGTTGAATGCCTTGAATCAATCTTGTTTTTTTAAACTTCACATGATGATAAGTTGAAATTGATTTTGTGTTTTGCAATGATTCTATAATATAAGTGTTAAGGAGTTTAATGGATTTTTTCTTTGCCTTTGTTTTTTGATTTTTCATGCTTGATGTAATGTATGTGTTAAGGAGTTTAATAGGTCATATATTTTTCTCTAAAATGATATTGAATTTAATTATGTTAAACCTTGTGATTTTAATTCTTATTTTGATGATCACAAACGAGAGTTAAGGTACTAATATTTGTTAAATATTTCATATATTCATTGTAGGACCTTAAACTCTACTAAATAATAATTTTGGCTCAAGTTATGTTCCTCACATCTTGGAAATTCTCAAAAGTCATAGCAAATTATCTAAAGACATTAATATGTAATGATCATCTCAAAGCCAGGAAAGATAACAACCTATACTTAGAACAAAATAGAGTAAATAAAAGACTCAGCTTGCCAACGACTGTTAGAAAGCTTTCCAATGATCATTGAAGTGTCTAATGATTAAGCAAAGGAAAACAACCAGTTGAAAAAGTCCTTAGAAAGTATTATCCTCTTTTATGTAAATAAATTGGACATCTCCTTAATGACAGAGGTAAATATTCAATAACTATGAGATGAACCAATGCTTGTGAAATGAAGTCTAACACCTGTTAATGAAAATTGAAATAAGGCAGCTTAACGACTATTGGAATTTCCTTAAGACCATGACACTCAAATAATGACCAATTGAAAAGGTGTGATATATAAGGTTGTGAAGTTTGAGTAAATTTGCTTTAGGATCAAAGATTCTTAGAAAGTTCAATGGTTGTTGAAGCCAAAAAACAACTATAGGAAAATCTAAATGATTATTGTTTGATAAGATAAAAAAAAAAAACTAGCCTAATTAAAACTAACTATTGAGTTTGTGAGACTTTTAATGACTATTGAAAGAATTATAATGATCATGAAGTGAAGTCATAGGAGATTCAACACTTTTAAAGAAGGTTATGTTAGACCGTTATAAATCTTAAAGACTATTAACAAGGTCTAGCTGTTATATTGATAGGTTTCTAACAATTTTTCAATAGAATTTAAATTTTTTAGGAGCAAACTTATACAACTGCATCTCTTTCTAACTTTAAAATACAAAAGAAAAAGAGAAAAAAAAAAAAGGGAAAAGGGTATAACTTATAGAAACATTGAACTTGAATGAGTTAACTTGAAAACTAAAATAAAAGCTTCTTAAAGCAACGTCATTTTACTCAACTTCAAGTGCCACATTAGTAATGCTCAAGCTTAGAGCTCTTTTATGTTTATTCTTTATAGAAAGAAAAACTTGAGTGTCTTTAGAAAGTGATAATTTCTTATACACTATTTGTAAATCTTGTATGTGAGATCACTACATGGGTTGGATAGCTTAAAATCTTATGATATTATAAAATAATTAATATAATACCTATAAATCTATCTTAAGATAGTGCTTAGAAACTATCTTAGTAAGTTTGACAAATAGTTATATAAATTTACTTATAAATATTTGAGTAGTACCCGTGAGTTATTTGGTTAGTATAACTCTCTAATGAGGTACAAGAGAAGAGGATATATACCAATTTTATGATTGAATATCTATAAATTGAATGTGTTTCTCTTTCCTTTTAATAAAGTTTTCTTCTATGCATCAATTCCATAAAAATTGTCATAGTCTTAGTCACCCTTCCTCCCTCCCTCTATATAAGCCCTTAGGGACAATAAATATCATAACCTTCCCTTTAAACAAGATTAATTGTAAGAGTAAAGCCATATATAAAGCCAAAAAGAATAATAATTTTTTCACAAACCCCCTATTCTTTAAAGGTGATTATATTTATTGAAAGAACAAAATGAAGATATTTTTGGACAGTAAAACCATAGACTTATGAGACATTGTGGAAGAAGGAAGAATGATTCCAATCAAACTTGTTAGTGAAGTATGGGTACCCCAAAAGAAAAGTGAATGGACATTAGAGTAGTAAAAGTCAACTTAAAGAATAGAAGAGCCATGTATATTTTTTTTTATGCCATTCATAAATCTCAGCATGCAAAGTTTCAAATATGCATATAAATAAAAGAGATTTAGGATTCAAACCCAACTTTGGGCATAAGTGAAATAAAAAATAAGAAAGTACAAATGCGTACTTATAAGTATGAGATATTTATATATCAACCAAATAAGTCAATTATAAAAACATACAACATATTCATTACTACGAGAACTCTCAAAGGTTTAGGAAAAACATACTTCAATAAAGACATGATAACAAAATTGTTAAAACTCCTTATAAGGATAAATAAAAAGCCAAGAAAACTTCCATTAAAGAGGCTAATAAGTTAAAGGTGATCATATTGGATAGACTCATGGGTAAATTACTAGCTCATGAGATCACTCTAGAAGAACTTGTTAAAGATAAGGGATAAAGAAAGAAGGACATAACTTTGAAAGCAAAAGAGGTACTTATTAGAGCTCCTTCTATTTCTTTAATAGCCTTTTGTAGAGAAAGTGATAATGACAGTGAGGATGATTAACTAGCTCTTATCTCAAATCAAGTGAAAAATTTTCTTATAAATAAGAAAGGAAAGATGAGAAGAGGATATAATAAAAAGTCCTTAAAGAATCAAGTCATTTATTATGGATGTAATGAGATAGGACACCTTAAAATAGAATGTCTTAAGTTGAAGAAACTTAAGCAATCTTCCAAAAAGCATCACAATAAAAAATAAAATAAATCTCTTAAAACTATTTGGGATGACATAAGACACACGTGCTTCTAAAATAGAGAGCTTAGACAATAAAAAGAAGTGCCAAACTTATGTTTTGTGGCCATGAAAAAAGAGAAGCAAGTTGTAAATGATTCAAAAAGTAGGAGTGGAAGTGATAATGAGCTTAAGGTATACTTGAAATTAGAGGTGGAGAAGGCTGAATAGTATTTTGATACTGGTCACTTAAAGCATAAGATTAGAGACATGAAATTCTTTAATAAGTTTAATTAAGTTGAAGACCTAAAAGTGTCTTTTTTTTTTATGACAATAACATCACAAAAATTATGGGCATAGGTAAAATTGAAAAGGATATTAATTCACCCATTCTTGATAAGGTTTTACTTATTGATGGACTCAAACATAACTTACTCAATGTAAGTTAACTTAGTGATAAAGGACTTAGAGTTATGTTTGAACCTTAAGCTTGTTATGTGTCAAGAATGACTGACAAAAAGTTATTATTTATTAGTTGGATAGTATAAAATATCTATATTAGTGATTTAAATTTCATGACTAACAAATATATTAAGTGTTGAGTGACCACAGTGATAAACGTTGAGCTTGGCATAAAAGACTTAGATATGTTAACATAGAGTTGATCACTAAATTGAGATAGATTCATTTTATAGAAGAACTTTCAAAGATCAACTTCATTAAAGATAAAACATGCGATATATGTCAAAAAGATAAATAAGTTAAATCTTCATGCAAAGCCAAGAACAAGGTATCATCCACTAGACCTCTCTAATTATTTCATATAGATCTCTTTGGCCTTATTAAAGTAGCTAGTATGGGAGACATGCATTATCTATTTGTCATTCTCTAGATATACTTATGTTCTATTTCTCCCTCATAAGGACATTTATTTTGATGTTTTTAAGGCTTTTGCAAAAAAATTTATATTTAAAAATTTTTGTCATTAGGAGTGATCATGGGAGAAAATTTGAAAATAAAAGATTTCAAAAATTATATGATGATTATGGTATTTAACATAACTTTTAAACTCCTCAACAAAAAGTATTATTGAAAGAAAAATAGAACTTAACAAGAAATGGAAAAAGTTATATTGAATGGATATGATCCTCCAAAATATTTTTGGGCAAAAATCATTAACACTTTTTACTATAGTTTAAATAGAGTTCTAGTGAGGTCTATTTTAAAGAAAACTTTTTAAGAGCTATGAAATCAAAGGAACCCTAAAATTATACATTTTAGAGTATTTGATTGAAAGTATTTCATATTAAATACAAAAGACAATCTTGGTAAATTTAACTCTAAATGTGAAGGAATTTTCTCAAGTTTCTTTACTTCTAGTAAAGATTATAGAGTATTCAATAAGAAAACTCTTATTATTGAAGAGTCAATGCATGTTATTTTTGATGAATTTAACCAAACTTTCTCAAGAAAGGAAGTTGATGGTGATGATCTTATAGGTCCTCTTGATAAGCTTAATATTGGAGAAAAAGATAATGAGAAGAATGTCAGGCAAAATGATAATGCATTTAGAAGTGAAGATCTTTCTCAATCATCTTTAAGTGCAAAATGAATAGTTTAAAAACTTGAAAAAGATTGATTATAGAAGAAGGATCATTCCAAGTATCTTATTACTAGTGATACATCAAAAAAAGGCAATAACTAGGTCATTTTCTCAAAATGCATGTAAGAATCTTGCCTTTATATCCCTTATTAAGCTTAATAACATAAAAAAAAAACCACAAATGATGAAAATTAGTTCCTTACTATACAAGAAGAACTCAATCAATTTGAAAGAAATAAAGACCTAAAGACCATTCCATTATAGAAAATAAATGAGTATTTAGAAACAAGCTTGAAGAGCTTATCGCCATAACTAGAAATAATACTAGGTTAGTAGCCAAAGGCTATAACCAAAAGAAAGACATTGATAATGATGAAATCTTTGCCCCTATTGTAAGATTAGAAATGATTTGGATCTCACTTGCATTTGCATCATTCATGCATCAAATTATTTCAAATGGATATCAAAAGTGCTTTTCTTAATGGCCATATTGAGGGGGAAATCTATGCATTGGTTTTGGCAATCATGAGTTTCCAAATCATATTTTTAAACTCACCATGTCTTTTTATGGCTTAAAGTAAACACTTTGTTCACTAAGAGACATGCTAAAAATATATTAATAGTCCAAATTTATAATGACAATATTATATTTGGTGTTGTTAATAGTTACTTGTATGAAGAGTTTTCCAATATTATAAAAAGTGAGTTTGAATTGAGTTTGATAGGAGAGCTTAAGTTCTTCCTTAGACTCTAAATCAAGTAAGGAAAAGATAGAACATTTCTTAATTAAGCAAAGTATAACAATGAACTCTTGAAGAGATTTGGAATAGAAACAAACAAGCCTTGTAAGACTCTAATAAGCATAAATAACAAACTAGACATTGATATAAAAGACAAAGCAGTAGATCAAAAGCTTTATACATGTATGATTAAAAGACTTTGTAACTAACTACATTTAGACCTAGTGTATATTTACTATTTATTTATATGCTAGACTTCAAGCTAATCCTAAGGAGTCACACTTGTATGTAGTCAAACACATATTTATGTACTTGTATGACACTCACAAGTTAGGTTTCTGGTATCCTAAAAGATATTTCATTGATCTAGTAGAATATTCTAAGATTAACGTTACTGATAGCACCAGTGATAGGAAAAGTACCCCAAGTACTTGTCATTTATTAGGTCATTGTTTAACATCTTGGAGTAGTAAGAAGTCAATTTTTATTACTCTTTCTACAACAAAAGCAAAATATATAACTATTAGCCTTTGTTGTGCTTAACTTATTAGGATGAAGCAATAACTTCAAGATTATAATATTATTGTAGATCATCTTCTAATCAAGTGTGATAACATAAGTGCCATCAACTTAAATAAGAATCCTATTTAACATTCTAAAAGCAAACACATAGACATTAGACATCATTTTATTAAAGACCATATTGATCTAATCATCAATTGGCAAATATATTTACTAAGTCTTTAAATGGTGAAAGAATGAAATCCATTACAAGAAATAAAATGACTAATGGAAGCACTTTGTAAAAGCTCAATTATGGTACGCTCCAAACCTTGATATAATTGTTTATTGATGATATATGTTGTTGCATTCGTGAAAATATTTTGAAAATTGAATTTCTCAAGATTTTGGATTAGATTGCTCAATATTCTAAACCTTATATTTTCAAGTATGAGTAAAATTTTATCCTAATGAATTTGTCCATGTTCAATTTGATTATATTCCTAAAAATAAAGTCCACTGAGTTTAATTGAATAATCATCTTTAATTTAAATTGTTGAAAATATGTTTTAAAGGCTTTTTTAAAGGAAGTTCTCTGAGGAAGCTAGTCAATAACCATTGAAGTCACCATCTATGATCCTTAAGGTGTCATTAATAATCCAGAAAATAATCACAAAATTTCATTACCATTGAATTTGTCCACAATCATTATAAAAATTATTTCACAATGTAACAAAAATGCAACAATTGTTGGCATTTTGAAATTTAAAGGACATGCAATGGCCATATCTGACGACCATTAAGGTTTTCTCCAACTCTTGTTCACCAGGACTCTAATGGCACTATGTTTTCTTGCTATTTATATGAGAAACAGTTATGGTTTTATTTTTCAAAATTCTTTCAATCTCTTTCTTCTACTATCCCATTCAAACTTCAATTTTAAAACTCTTAATCTAAACCTTATCCAATGGCTTCAAAAACTAAGAAATAAAGATGGTTAAACAAATAGCTTGGAGAAATCCTAAACTCGAAACCTTCTTTAGCAATTCAAATGAAAAAACGAACTCTTAAAAGACAAAAAAACTCAAGGTGATAAGAAAGAGAAAAAAGAAAAGGTAGTAGAACCATCTTCAATAACTATAATTCCTAAAGGACAAAGAATTGATTTAGCTTAGGATAAGGCTTTAAAAATAGAGTTATAAGTTGCTCAAGGTAACAATCCAGTTATAGAAGTAGAGACTTAACCTCAACTAGCTCAAGAATTTTCATTCCTATACATGGTTGCTTTTTAACACCCAAACCAGTTAAACTTGAAATTGCCAAAAGAAAATTAATGGAGACAAGTTTATCAATTGGGCAAATTCACTTAGGTATAAACTTCATGAGCCACTCATTAAGTTAAAGAGA
Source organism: Omphalea diandra (assembly GCA_949677035.1). Classification (NCBI taxonomy): domain Eukaryota; kingdom Viridiplantae; phylum Streptophyta; class Magnoliopsida; order Malpighiales; family Euphorbiaceae; genus Omphalea; species Omphalea diandra. The sequence continues at coordinate 20,289 of CATIWR010279031.1, forward strand.
GGAATTTCCTGGGAATTTTTCTGTTGCCTTAAGGAATAAGCCTACTTGGACCTAATAACGGGGTTTTTGGCAACTTTCAAAGTGATAAGAGATGATTATAAAGGAGAAGCCCAAACCAAACTTGTTAGACTATCTTAAAAGTTCCTTTTTGTACTTTTAAATTTTTACATATAAGATGGTTGGATAATATTATATGTCGTATTTTTTCCATCATGTAACTATTATTGAATCTTAATGCAATACAAGCCCAAACCAAACTCTAACCTGTAGACTATCTTTCCGAGTTCATCTTTCATTCTATTTTTTAAAAGTTTCTTCTTTATACTTTTAAAATTATGCATATGAGATGGTTGTATAATATTGTCTTTCATATTTTTTCTATCATGTTATTAAATCTTAATGCAATACTCATGTTTGATATTGACTATCATGTTTTTTTTGTTATTCATTCTTTTTTAACTCATATCCTTTTATTGTTAATGATAATAAGGGAGGGGTATTAGTTTATTCTAACTGACAAAGAGGGAGTAGTTCACTTGGTTTATTTAACCTACACTTAGGAGTAGTATACTTAACAACTTGTTTGAAATAGTTAACTCCTAAAATAGAGTTTGAACTTAGGTCATATATGTTGCTAGCAATGATGAAATTGTATTGACCTTAGTTTAATTAAAAATCAATATAACATAAATTAAGGGGGAATAATAGACTTAAACTTGTTAATTTGTATAGCTTAAGGGGAGTTTAATATTAGATTAACATCTTGCTTTATCTCAACAAACATTTAATTGCCATCATCAAAAAAGGGTTATTGAATTTTGTGATTCTAATTCTTATTTTGATGATCACAAATAAGAGTTAAGGTACTAATATATATGCTAGTATATAATATATATATATATATACTCAACTCCATTCAATTATTTTGGCTCAAGGTATGCCCCTCACATCTTGAAAAAGCTTAAAAGTCATACCAAACTATGTAAAGACATCAATATTTAATGATCAAATCAAGGCGAAAGAAGATAACAATCCATACTTAAAGTAAGAGAGCAAATGGAAGACTTAGTCTGGTAATAAATTGTTGGAAAGATTCCTAAAATTTTTAAAGTGTTCAACTCCTATTGGAAAAAGAAAACAACCACTTGAAAAAATCCTTATGAAGTATGTTATCGCTTGTGTAAATTAGACATCTCCTTCAAAACTGTGGCAAATATCCAATGATCATGGGATGAACCAATGCCTATGAAATGAAGTCCAATACTAGTTGAAACTTGAAACAATGTAGTTCAATGACTATTGAAGTTTCCTCAATGACCACTGAAAGTACAATGATCATGGCACTTAAGCAATGACTAGTTGAAAAAATATGATTGATAAGACTACGAAATCTATGCAAATTTGCTCCAAGACTAATGACTATTGGAAAGTCTAACGACTAGTGAAGCTAAACAATGATCATGGCAAAATCTCAATGACTATTTCTAGCAAGACATAAAACTATCCCAATGCCTACTAGAACTATTTATTGAGTTTGTAGGACATTCAACAACCGTTGAATTAAAGTTGTAGGAGATCTCATTGCTTTTAAGAAAGGCCATTTTGAAATGTTATAATTTCAATAACCATGGAAGAAATCTCAATGACCTTGACAAGGTCTAACGACTATATTAGCAAGTTTTTAATAGTCTTTCAATAAGATTTGTACTAGCTGATTTTTTAAAAGCAAACTTATATAAGGGAATTCTAACTTTAAAATGCAAAAGAAAAAGAAGAGAACAAACTATAACTTGAAAAAATCTTGAAC
>CATIWR010279054.1:0-33036 GCA_949677035.1 Omphalea diandra
TATATATATATATATATATATATATATTAACCTAGTTAAATTATAATTTAGTCCTTTTAGTTTTACTTAACTTTAAAACTAATTCAATCTTCAAATTAAATAATATTTTGATCCCTAAAATCAATTAATCAATCAATCATAAAATTATAAATTTTATAATAGGTTTTAAATATTTTTTCTCTAATAAATATCTAAAATAGTTAATTAATATTAATTACTCAATAAAATTGCCATTGATTATAAAATTACTTAAATGTCCTCAAACTAAATATATATCAATATTATACTTAAATGACCATAATTACTTTTATATATTGATGTCATATCTAAAGCCTCAAATTATACGTTTAATTCAAACACAAGTCAAAATAAATTAGAAAAACCCCCTTAATGTCTAAATCTCCAAAATTATCGTTATGAAAAATTCAAGATGCTACATTTTTGCCCCTTTATCATAAAATAATCCTCAAAATTGCTAAAACATTAACTATGAAAAATATTCATATAGTCTAAATAATCAAAATTAACTGATAAAAAAATTAGAGATGTTACATTTTATTCCCTTCAAATAAAATTCATCCTCGAATTTTCAATATTATATACTGTACTTAAATCTCTCAACTTCAGTTGTAATTAAATCAATTTTGAATCACTATATTATTCTCCATATCTTCAATTCTTTTACTAAATAATAATAAGCAATCAAACTTCTAAGTCAAATGATTTTAAGATCTGTAGTTATCAATCAATACTAGTTTTAATAATTCCTTAAACTAAACAATTAAATTCTTTAAAATCTCCAGATAAATAAATATAATATTGACAATCATTTTTCTAGAAAAAAATATCTCTTTCTATAATCACTTTATTTTCAACATAAGTTATACTTGTATTCATTCACGTAATATATCTCTGCTAAATCCATTGATTGATATTCCATTGCATTCAAGTTTCAATATTTACTAATCTCTTTCAATCTCAATAAACCAATATTTGAATCTAATATACTAATTATAAAATCAATAACAAGTACATTATACTTTTCTTATCCACCAAACATTATATTTATTACTTATAACTACTGATAAAGATCTAAAATTATAAAATTGATTAATGAAACTACAAAATATTACATTCTTCTTTATAGACTTAATCGTACAATTATCAAACAATCAATTTTCTCATGAATAATTAAAACTTCTCCAATATCAAGAGAATTATCAATCTTCTAATATTACTTATAAAATATGCAAAAGTTTTAAACACATAATAAATAAATTAACTATTAAGTCCAAATTAATGTCATATGTTCCTTAATTTTCCATATTTAACATTATTTCTAGTCAAACATAAAATATCATCAAATGACTTCCAATATAAAAAAATCAATCATATAAAATTACTTCATCATATAGCTTTCTCTTTTCATAAAATTTCATCTCTAAAGTTTCAAACTATTGATATCAATTATTAGTAGAAGTTCCTATCATGAATACCACAAAACCCTTACTACACTTAAAATACTAAAATTAATAATCACACTATAAATAATCATACATAAATTCTCCCAAACTCAACATTTATTCATCATTCAATCTTGAATCATTATAAACATTGATTAAAAAAATCCTCAAAATTATCACTAGATAATTTAAATCCTTTATCACACATAAGCTCAAACTTCTAGTTTCTTATATAATCACACTTAGTTCACTATATTCACCATTGTCCAATTTAATAAATTTCAAATATATCCACTACACATTATAATCTCATATAACCATACAAACCTTCATAATATATTCAACATTAACTATCTATATTATTCTAATAATGAATGAGTCCAAATAAACAATATTAAATCTTAATATAACCCGCAAATCCTTTCTATATTTATATAAAATCAATAATAGTTAGCAACAATTAACATACGTTATAATTGTGATAATATCAAATAATCACCAAATATAATACAAGTAATTCTATAAATATTATAAACATAATCTCTATACAAAACCCAAATAATAAACCTAAATAGGAGACAAGCAAATAAATAGGTAGAATAAAAAGATTTAAGAAGTTAGTGAATTTGATAGATTATAGGACAAATGGTCAAATAAAAGAAGGTATTCATAAAGACAAAAATGCTGAAGTAAAAGCAAAGAAGACTTCAATAGATGAAACTTCCTAATGATCCTAAGCTTAATGAATCTATAGCTCTGGAGCCACTTTTGTCACACTCCAAATCCAAAGGGTCATGACAGGCGTGAAACTGAGACTGTGATATCAATCTCATTAGCCTACATGTATATCTAAAACAAGAAAAATATAAATTTTCATGTAGGTAAGAGTGAAATACAATGCAAAAAATTATTCTAAAATATTCTCATTGTATAAATGACAACTTATCAAATATAATGTATTAATTAGTTTACTATATATTTAAAATAAATAAATTACGCTCAAAATCTATAGAGATCATCTACTAAAAATAAGGAAATAAATCTAATCAAATATAATTAATACTCAAGAAAAATATAATTATAGACATCAACAATTTAGCTTGGAGAAATAAGTAGTCTCGCTTGATATTAAATAAGACTTGCAAAATTGAGTTGTAAAGGGGTGAGTATAATCGCAGCTTAATGAGACATTATATGAGACAAAGATCATCCTAACCTCTTATGAAGTTTGTGAAAAATAATAATTAAATAAAAACACTGATACACAAACACATCACATAATCAAGTTCAGGTAAACAACATAAATCACTTATAAATACACATCAAATAAATTAAGAATAATAACTAGTTTCACAAAATCACATAAATATGGGGAAGATTAAGACAAAACTAAACAAGTAATCCATATAAAGCTTTTGTAGCCAACATGTACATATAGGGGCTTGATAGTCAACATTTAACATATGGGGTTTAGTAGCTAACATTTAACATATAGAGCTTAGTAGCCTACATTTAACATGTGGGTCTTGGTATCTAACATTTACATATACAATTGTGGCCACTATAAGGTTTACACCAAACCATCCTCCATAAGCTTATGTATATATATACATGAACATATAATCCAGGTGCATAATGGGGATTCCAATCGTTGTCTTTCCTAACACAACTCATAATAATCTATCATGTTACAAATAGCAAAATAATTTTCAAAAAATACATTGAGCACAAATATAAACATACAACATATACATATACAATTATTCTCCGACTTTTAAGGACATAAGCTAACATGTACATTAATTTAATTATACAATTAACCATTTATTTTAAATTTTAATGAACTCATATAATCCCTTACTTGAATATAAATAACAATGTGAAACTCATATAAGTGGGTTCACCATCGATGGCACCACCCATATCATTATATAATTACATTTAATAACATGTAATTAAGACATGAAATTTAAATTATAATTATAATTCTAAAATTTTAAATACACACATATTTATAATTTTTAATTAACTAATATATTTTAATTATAATTTGTAACATAATATTTTAAGTTATAATTTTATTCTTAAAATTATTAACCACAAATATCTCATTATAACACCTCCAAAATGGCTTCAATCTCAATCTACTTATATAGAAATTCAAAATAATTCTAAGTAAACATCTAAATTTAATCTTGTAATATTTGCCTCTCACATCCTCAGTACATCATATAAAATTATATCAAGATAAATAATTTAAGTGCTCTAAAATTTTAAAAAAATTCTTTATCATTACAAACATATCTCAGATATTTAATATAAAATTTTGGATCCAAACAAAATCATTTACTATTTTTAATTATAACCTCAAATAGATTATCCCACTTGATAGCCTTTATATGACAACAAATATATATTGATTTTTAAACTAATACATCTGATGCTATAAAAATTCTAAAAAAAAAAAATGATATATCATAATCAACATGTCAAAGATACTCCTTACAAATTTTGAAATCAAATTGACACTATTTACTATTTTGAATTATATCTTCAAATGGGCTATCTTGCTTAAAGACTTTAGTAGTACAACAATCATAAATAATACCTAAAGTGATATATAAATACTCCAAAAACTATGAAAATTTTATGTCTTACTAGACATATCTAAAATACTCCATATAAAATTTAAGATAAAAATAATATATTTATTTTTCTAAAATAATTATTTTCTAAAGCTATACTACACAGATCTATTATTAATCAATATGTGAAAATAGCTCTATAAGTATGTTTTTTATAGTTGGATCAATCTCAAATTTTAAATTACAAAATTAGATACACAGATCATCAATGTATAAAAAGATCAATGATGAATATTATCTATAACTCCAAATATAATTTTTAAATTCAAACTGAAAATTTGTAATAAAAAAAACTTTTATCATTAAATACATTTATAACAACTATTCAATTATTTATGATTGCTTCTATATATGATCAAATCACTAATATATATTAAAACCACAAATTTAAAGTCAATATTTACTCCTCAATTAATCTCTAATAAACAGATTCTAGTTTAAATATGAGTAAACATCTAATAGAAATTCTAAAATCACCTATAATCAAACTAATTGATTCACTTAATTTTAATTAATCAAAATTAAACTAAAATAATCTAAAATTATATATAATAAATCTGAATATAAATTAAATTAAATTAAATTGCCTCTAAGAAAAATCTCAATGAACTGATAAAGAACCTCAAGAGAATCATCAATGGACAAACCACATCAAAAAATTTTTTTTTCCTCTTTCTCCTTCTTTCCTTTCTCCTCCATCCCTTTCTTTATCTTTATCTTTTTCTTTTCTTTTGCTAAATAGGTGTGCGGCTCCATTTTAATCTTCCCGTATAGCACATGGTAACATGTTTATATATAAATAGTTAACCTAGCTAAATTATAATTTAGTTCTTTAAGTTTTACTTAATTTCAAAATTAATTCAATCTTCAAATTAAATAATATTTTGATCCATAAAATAAATTAATCAATCAATTATAACTTTATAAATTTAATAATATGTTTTAAATAATTATTTTCTCTAATAAATAATTAAAACAATTGATAATATTAATTACTCAATAAAATTGCCCTAGATTATAAAATTACTTGAATGCTCTTAAACTAAATATATATCAATGTTATACTTAAAATGACCATAATTACTTTTAAATGTCAATATCATATATAAAATCTCAAATTATACTTTTAACTAAAACACAAGTCAAAATAAATTAGAAAAACCCTTTTAATGTCTAAATCACCAAAATTATCCTTTTGAAAAATCCAATATGTTACATTCTCATTCCTTATCATAATTTCATCCTCGAAATTGCTAAAACATTAACTATGAAAAATGCTCATATAGTCTAAATAACCAAAATTAACTGATAAAAAAAATTAAAGATGTACACTGGATCCCTATCCACCTAATAAATGGAGTTTTGGACGAATTTAAAGTTATTTTCATGGCTTATATTGCTTAAAATGCTTTGTGTTCCTCTATTTTGTGTTTAATGTAATATTTAAGATTCTATTTTAACACTTTTTAGGCAATAACCAAGTGAGGGACTTAGGGTTCCTAGGACATTGAGAGCCTTTTTATGGTCATGTTTACTCTTGTAAAGTCTTCAATTCTTGTTAAACATGTGTTATGGCCTTGTGACTCATTTTTTTTTTTTAATTAGCATCCTAACCTTCTTAGTGGTTAGTGATGCTTGTGGATGCTAAGTTTTTTGAGAGCAATGAGGGAGAGGGTTTAGTAACCCTAGGATCCTTCTTTTCATTACTTTGCCTTAGGCCACTAAATCCTTCAAGATGCCACTTGCATTTCATGTTTACAATTCTTTTATGTCACATGATTTATGTTTTTTTTTTCTTATGTTATTGTTTAATTTGTGTGATGTTTGTGATAATGGATTTAGAAACATGCTTAGGTCCCTTGACTTAGAGGGTGAGATTTTTACATTGACTTATGTTTTGTTTACTTTGATATTTTCCATGTGTTTTCATGATTACTAACTTGTGTATTTTTTTAGGTATCGATACATGTGAGCACGAGACTCAAAGATTCTCAAATTGGACTGAGTAACTGAATTAGACTGAACAAGAATTGAAAATCTCCGATGTGAATAGTAAAGTACTTGAATTGAATTGTACCAAATTTTTTAAATGGGATGGTACCAAAAGATTTTATATTACTCAAACCAAACTATATTATAACCATCCCATATTGAAAAAACTGAATGGAACGATGTGTGTGTGTGTGTATATATATATATATATATATATATATGTTTATTAATTAACTCACTCAATTAGTATATTATTAGTAATCAAAATAATTATTAACTATAAGTAAGTAGTGAATATTAAAATTTTTAATTTAACATTTAATGTGTAAGCTATTAATTATAATTTATTAAATTATCACTTATTTATTTTAGTCTTGAATGATTAAAAGTAAAAAAAATGTAAAATCTATTTTATTTTGGTTCATAAAGATTAAAATGTAAAGTTTAATTTTTAATAAATTGAAATAATCAAATACCAAATTGATACCATACCATACCGAACCAAACCAAACCGTCTTGAAAGAATCAAAGAATTGAACTGAATTATCCCGAATTTATAAAAAATTGAATCGAACTAAATTGGACTGCAAATTTGGGACGGTACTGGTTCTCAATTTTTAACATTCTCGAAATTTCAGTCCAGTCTTGAAGATTTCAAATCCCTAAATTGGATCAAACTGTGCTCACCCCTAGGTGTAGGGGCTTATCTAACTTTGACTATAGGTGATGTTCATGATGACCATTACTTGTGTTGACTATATAAATGTTGATTATGCATGTCATTCCCTTTGCCATGATGCATGATCCCCACTCTTTTTTTGCGATGTGCATGGATATTGACATGCATGCTACTCCTTTTGCCATGAAGCATGATTTCCCTTCCTTTGGAATGGATTATTTGACATGATTGACTTGATTATGCTAGAGACATGTATAAGCATGTTAATTAGACTAATCAATAACATGGTTAAAGTGATAAAAGTGAACCAAAGATGCCTGAAGGCCATATCCCAATATCTAAAAAGTTTAGGGATGCCTAACCTCTTCACCAAGCTATACCCAATCTCTAAACCTAGTCTCTAATAAGGTTAAGATGAAATGGGCCTTCTAATTAACTTAGATTAGGTTTTTTCACCTTGCTTGGATTCTTGTCCTAACCTTAGTCGGGTGGCGATGCCATACTTCGTAGGGATAGTACCAATATATTGTCTTATTTTGGTTCCCTGATGACCACTACTAGGATGAAAGGGCCTTGAATTTGTGCAAGGTTAAATGATCCTCTATTGATCCAAATGGATACCATATTTTAGGTTCATTACTAATGTAAAAACCTTCGTCTTCTTGATCCCTGCTGATTGATAAAAGGATGGAGTTATAAGCAAGATTTCACTTGTTCGAGCAAAAACCTGAGAGTGCTTATAATAGGCACTTTAGTTCTTCAACATATTATGGGTGGCTAACTGATCAACCTTAGTAAAGAGTTGTCTTATCATCTCCTCATTTGTCTTTAATTGTTATGCCATAAAGTTCTTCATCATAAGCTCCAAGTTAGGCTTTTGTGGTAGCCCTTGATGATTCAGAGGTTCAACTCATTTTTGAAGCCTTAGAGGTACTTTAGAATTGTGTTGTTGATGCATATTAGAACTACTAGGCTATCCTCCCTGACATAGATTATGGTGGTTCCTCCATCTTGTGTTGTAAGTGTTGGAGTAAAGACTGTTCTATTTTTACTACTTCTGGCCAAAATTATTGACATAATTCACTTGATTTGGAGCAATGTCCATAAAACAAAAGGTACCCTGACAATCTGTAGTAAGATGTCCTCCTCTACAATAATCACACTTCATCATAGGAGAGTTCATAACATTCATAGAAACTTTTTTCATTACCTTAGTTAGAGTATCTATCTTTGCACTAAACACGTTAATCCTATTAAGCTCTAGCATACCACCTAATCATTTAGAACCTTATCAATATTCCCATTAGTAACCATTTAAAGCCATGCAATCAAGCAATTTATAAGCTTCTTCTGCAATAATCTCCAACCATCTACCACTAATTACTGCATCAATTTGATCTTCATAGAGTTTCTCAAACCATTATGGAAGGTTTGAGGAATGAACCAATCTAGCAACCCATGGTTTGGACATCAGTGCTGAAGGTCCTATACTATTTCGATGCTTCATATAAGGATTCATCATCTTTTTAATGGTAGGTGATTATCTCATTATGAAGCTTCATTTCTTTTCAAAGTGGAAAGTATTTGTTTAAGAAAGTTTGAGATAACTGATCTAATGTTGCAATGAAGTTTGGCACCACACTGTTTAGCCAAAGCTTAGCCCTATCCTATAATAAGAATGGGAAAAGATATAGCCTTATCGCATCATCTAAAACTCTATTTATTTTGAATGTTGCATAAAGCTCTAAAAAGGTTGCCAAATGGGTGTAGGGATCCTTTCCATTAAGACCTCCAAATTATGCATTAGATACCATTTGAATTATGAAGGATTTGATCTCAAAATTATTTGCTACAATAGTTGGTCAAACACTGCTTGCTTGATTAGTCATGTTAAACATAGAAAAATCATTCAAAGTTTTGTGATTATTGTCATTCTTATCATCCATCTCTATATTTGTTTGTGTTTTTATTCCTATAGAGTGAAGCTTTGAAAGTTTTCTCTATCTCTAGATCGTATAGAAGGAGTTTATGGCTACGAGTCCTTTGTATAAACTAAAAATACTTAAAAGTATAAAAAAGACAAAATAAATTAATAAATAAAATGAAAGAGAAAAATAAAGAAAAAGAGTATCTAGATTAATCATTTGTTATTCCTAAAATAATATTGATAAAGGCATTAGTCCTCGACAATGATGCAAAAAACTTGATTATTGTGTCCATGTAGGTGCATGTGTAAGTTATAGTATAAAGAAGGGTTATTGTATCCACAAGGACTAGGATATCAAGCACTATCGGTCAAACTACTATGATTATCTAAAGTTCACTGTAAGCATAATGAAAGAACAAAAAAATTTCTATATATGAAACCCACCAAAGATTTATGCAATTCAATTAAACTAATAAAAAGTGATGTGAAACCAACCAACTCAAGTTAGAATCATATATTTTTTGAAAGGTAGAGAGGGGTTTACACTGGTAACACCATACCTTGAGCTTGGTGTTGGATTTAAATGTTACTAAAGGGTTTATGTCCTCTGCAGGTATCCACACAAATAGGTTATCTCCAAAATAGGTAGTATGCTCACTAGAGTTTTTCTTTCTCTTTAACACATTTTTTGAAAGGCAAAGTGAATGTTTACTCACTATAAAAAAACCCTAAATGTACATATATATCTTAGCTATTAAGATATTTATACTAACTTTTTAACTTAAAAGATACTAGATAAGATAATACCCTATTTTATTTTAACTTTTAAAATAAAAAGGATATCTAAATATCAAGATAATATCTTTAATTATCTTAATAGATATCTAAGGAGACCAATAAATATAATTTTTCTTTTAGGCATGTTCTAAGTGTGCGACCTCATAAGTTTACATAATGTTAGCAGTTGCCTAAAAACTATTTTTTAGCCTATAAGTCATAAGTGGCCTATAGGAAGACATTATGACTACCAAATCATGTAAAGGTATACAATCCAACCTAACCTATTTCACAAACATAAGGTATAGATCATGTCATTCTTATATAGTTCAATTATTTCTTAATCTCCAATTAGACTGATGTAAAATGATGTTTACAATATAAATCTTTACATCTAAAGGTTTTACTATCAAGTCACATACTTAATGATATTATGTAGATTAACTATTCATGGAATTTATCATTTAGCCATAAATAAAAAGAGATATTTAATCAAAATGCAACCATGGCATTATTATGAAAATATTCATTATAAAAATTGTCCAAGGGCACATAACTAATAGTCTCCTAGTTAGATTAGGCCTAATAAAAAAAATGTATCTAATACCTATGAACCTAACATAACTCTCATGCTTTGGTGAATGGAGCAATAATGTTGTCATTGGTTGTCACTCTACATATCTTTATGTTTCCCATCTCAATGATCTTCCAAATTAGATAAAACATCTGAGTATATGTTTGGGTCATTGATGTGATCTTAGTTCCTTAGCCTGTGCTATGGCTCCATTATTATCACAATATAGGTCCACTATATTTGAAATGCTAAGAACAACATTTAGTATAGTGATGAATTTCTTAATCGAAATAGCTTTCTTAGCCACTTATAAGGTGGCTATATACTCAATTTCTATTATAGAATGACCATGATGTCTTGCTTTGAACTTCCCCAGCTCACTATTCCTCCATTCAAATAAAACACATAACATGATTGTGAGCAAAAGTCATCTTTATTAGATTGAAAGCTAGCACTTGTGTAACCACTTACAACTGCCTCATCTTCTTGTCCTCCATATATTAAGAATGCATCCTTATTCATTTTTAAGTACTTAAAGATATTCTTAACTACTATCTAGTGACTTTCATTTGGATTTAATTAGTATCTATTCACTATATTTAATGCATATGAGACATTAGGTCGAGTACATAACATAACATAACATACATGCATATGAGATTTTACTCATGCATTCTCTCTCATCTTGTGCCTGTAGACTCAGAGTCTTGCTAAGAGTAATATCATATGATATTGGTAAGAATCCTCTCTTAGAATCTTATATATTGAACCTATTTAGTACTTTATCAATGTATGTACTCTGACTTAAGCTAATAAGCCTTTTAGATCTATCCATATAGAAGTTAATGCCTAGGACATAAGGAGCTTCACCTAAGTCTTTCATTGAAAACATTTTTCTAACCAAAATATGTAAGGTAGATACATCATTTCTAATGACTAATATGTCATCAACATAGAGTACAAGAATAACTATTGCACTCCCAATAATCTTCTTGTAAACAAAGGGCTTTGCTTCATTCTTGGTGAAGCCAAACTTTTTGATTGCTTCATGAAAATGAAGATTTCAACTCTAAGAAGCTTGCTTCAATCCATAAATGGACCTTTGATGCTTGCAAACCTTTTAAGAATTCCTAGGATTGATAAAACCTTCTAGCTGTGTCATGTGCACATCCTTAAGAAGATTTCCATTAAGACATGTTGTTTTGCCATCCATTTGCCATATCTTATAATTATATTATGCAATTATGGCAAGGAGAATTCAAATGGATTTAAGCATAACAACTAGTGAAAAGGTTTTGTCATAGTTTTTACCATGTGTTTACCAGTAACCTTTTGCAACAAACCTTGTATTATAGGTATGCATATCGCCATCCATGTTTGTTTTCCTTTTAAAATCCCATTTGCACTCAATAGTTTTTAAACCATTAGGTGATCAATCAAAATCCATACTTGAATGTCTGGACTGTATACAACCTCTTAATAGGATATGAGCTCACTTTAGTTTATAAGCATCACTTCATTACTATCAGTTAAGAGAAATCCACATCTCTCAGGTCTCTAACATGTTCTTATAGACCTTATTAGGGCTTATATACTTTTACATGTTCAACAACTGCTTATGAATCCTATTGAGGTTCCATAGGTGGTCTAATGCTATCTTATTGTTCTTGAATTTCTTTGAGTTAAACTTTACTCCCACTAGTTCTTTTAGAAATGAACTCTTTTTTTAAAAAGACATCATTTTGAGTAATAAACACTTTATTCTCAGAAGTATTGTAAAAGTAATATCCTTTAGTATCTTTAGGATATCCTACAAAATAGCATTCGTCTAATTTAGGTGTTTTTTTAATCTAAAATTTGATGCTTCACATAAGTATCACAATCCTAAAATCTTTAGAAAAGAAAAACTGGGAGATTTCCTAATCCATATCTCATATGGTGTTTGTAAGGCCTAAAACATGGTTCTTAAAGGGTCTCTCATAAATGGGGTCTACTTGCCTTGGGTCATGAGATTGAAAAGGCTAAATTTGATGAAATGATGATTATTTTGTTGATATAATGATGACTAGTTATGACATAACATGAGTTAGGAAGAATGGCTAAAAAATATAAAGGTGATAGATGCTAAATCACAATAAAGAAATAAGTGTAAGATAGGATATGCAAGTAATCATATGTAAGAAATGATGATTAATGGACATGCATGAATGATGAAATTAAAGGTTTAATAATGAAGAATATGTCACTATTATATGTGGAAGAAAGTTATGTTAAAGTACATGTTAAAAAGAAATGAGAATGGATGATGGAAGCTAAGGTTTATACTAAGTTAGATGCATGATCTTTAATGGTTACTAAGGTATGTAAAAGTGCTTGATGTGTGATTAAATGAAATTTTAATGAAGTATCTTAGATTCCTAAATTTGGTATTGGAATTATCTTGGAGGAAGGAAGGAAAAGTTAGATAGTTCAAAATTGCCTTATCTTGATGTCGTTGCCTATGTTTGTTTAATGTGTGCTTAATATGTATGCAACACCAATTTTTATTTATTAAGCATGACATTCATGTCTAAGTATCCATATGCATAATAGTTATTATATCATTCATACATAACCAAACATGCCTTTAATGTACACATATGTTAACCCATTTAATGTTGGTAACCATAAGTTGATGCCTATCTAGGTATATGTATATGACACTAAGAGAGAAAAAGTTAGAATTCAGTCGACGGCCTATATTCCATGTGTCCATATGCAAAAATTTATTCTCTAAAGTACCAAAACTTTATGCTTTAGTATCTAAAAAACATAATTTTGATTTGGTGAGCCACAACTTAATGAATAAAAATAATAATTAGATTATTATGACATAACTAAGAATCAATAGGATGCATTACAACTATAAGAATCGAAAATAAGAACTAACAATGCAAATGCAAATACAATTGATTAATTTTTTCATGACCTTACAAGGCAAACACTGCTCCTAGGAATTTATGTGATTGAAGTGACATTTGATTTTGTTGGCCAACATGTAACATGTGATTCATTTGATCAATAACATATTAGTCTTTTTCCAAGTGTTTTACAAGTGTTTGACAAGTCAGTCACAACATCATATTAGTTCCATATACAAGTGTTTAATCATAATAGTATACCAAGTAATCATTAAGATCATATAAGTCTTATTTGACTTTTATTCACATGCAAATGTCATAATTCAATCACATATATACATAATGGAACACAACCATATCATAAAATCATCACACATACATATTAGAATCCAATTATAGCTTTTACTCACCTTTGATGGGACCAATCTCTATGGCAGGTTTAAACCTCTCTCTTAGGCTTTCTCAATGTTTTAAGATCCTAACATTTGATACATATATCATTATAAAATGTGAAAATGAGTTTCATGCATAATATGCAAATATAGTCATGTTCTATGCACGTGGGTAAAGTATTTAAGCTTAGTATTCTTGTATGGTAGCTTGACCTTGTCGCACTCACATAATAATAACTCTCTCCCTCCTTTCTCTCTCTCTCTCTCTCTCTCTCTCTCTCTCTCTCTTTATATATATATATATATATATATATATATATATATATATATATGATTCTTTTTTTCTACATAAACTAGACACATGAGGATGCAACATAGTACAAATTCAGGTCAATATAAGGCCTATAAAAAATGTGGTGAATTTTTTAATTCTTCCCTATTCTAATGTGATTTAGTTTGAGTAGGTCTTACATTCCTAGCCATACGTCAAATTGTACAAATCTATTATAAAACTAATTTACTAAAAGATACATAACATATAGAGGAACATTTATCATGTTTTACACATTGTCAAATTTAGTCTATAAGGTAATCAAAATAAATGGTTAATCTCAAGGTGAGCAGATATTGAGAATCAATTATGATGAAGGGGACAATATCTCATCAACCATGATAAATTTGGCAAAACTATTTTACAGACATGTATATGATACATAAATATACAACTTTCATGCTTTACACATTACCAAATTCCATTTATATGGCCATCAAATTCTTGGAAAATAGAATTAAAAGATGAAACATGTCTTATCAAGTTTGGGGTTAGTCATAATAAAAGAGGTATATCTCTTTCCACACAATAAATTAAGCAAAACTATTTTATAGGTATTTAGAGAGGATATATAACAACAAGTTTTATATTTTGCATTTTATCTAAATTAGCACATAAGATCATTAAAATATATGAAAACAACCATATTGAAGAGATAATATTGACAGGTTATGAACTAGCCTTAATGAAGGATCATAGTTCTTCACATATACCAAATTAAGCAAAAATGATTTACATGCATTTATATGAGGCATAAACCTAAAAGTTTCATATTTTACACTTTCCCTAATTCCTCTTCTAGGGTTATGAAATTATGGGCTCTAAGAACAAAACCAACACAATCAACTTTTGTTTCTTTTGAGCTTCAAGCTCCATACATGAGCTCTACCTCAAATTGCTCCATTATTCTTCCTAATCATGCATGTTTTATGAGGGAGGAATTTCATATGGGAAGAAGACAAAATCACTTACCTCTTTTCCCAAAACTATAAAAGCTTAGGATTCCATCCTAGGTAGCTTACTTTTTCTCCATTTTCTTCCTTCTTTTCTTTTTTAGCTCTCTCTTTCTTTTATTGTCCCTCACATTTTGACCTCTTAAATCTAATCCTAAAGGAAGAGAAATTTAATTTATATATCTACTATAATAGGACAACATCATGGTGGCTTTCTACCATTGGTTAAAAGTTCAATTTCCTTTTTTAGTCCCTCTTCTTCACTCCTTCATCACCTCTATCCATCTCCTAATCCCCATACACTCCATATACTTTTACATAAGCTCTAAAACACCATCATTTATGATATTATAACATGCATACAACAAGTGATAATTCACCATGCAACAACGTAAACATCACATCTATGCTTAAGTGCTTTAAATGCAATGGTACAAGTGTCATCATCATGCTTATCAAATTCACTTATCTAAATGATCATTTATCTAATGCATATGTTCATATGGGATTGCAAATCATTTATGAAATGAATATGTTCATGTGAGGATGCTAATGAATGAGGATAGAGATGTTATAATGTATGCCTATGTACATTTAAATGGCATGATAATGATGTGTTCTAGATGTAGATGTCTAGAGTTGGTACATAAAGTGTGTTGAAGAAAGGAACAAAAGGTTGGAAGCAAAGCTCTTGAAAGGTTAGAATGCTCTATTTAGGCATTTGGGTCTTTTCACATCCTTTTATCTTCACCTTCATCATAAAAATGACTATAACTCCTTTTTTTCATCATTATTAATGCCTAAAATGTTGTTTAAAATATATTTTGGAAAAGGAAAAAAGGGTGGAGTATAATTTTATGGGTTAAAAATAACATTTTTGGTGTACTTTTTTTCTAAAATACTTTATATGGGCATTTCAATATTTTTGCATGTCTCTCTTTTTTTTTCTTCCTAATTAGGATTGTATCCCTATTTTCATCATATTTTTATAGTTTAAAACTCATCAAAACCCTCCAAAACCTTTTCTCCATCTATGGCTAACAAATCAAGTAAGGAGAATTAAGTTTGCTCATCCATTTTCTTCCATCTTTTAAGCAAGTTGGTGACTTTCCTCCCTTTATTTAAAGTAAGTTATAATCTACCATATTTCATGTATATTTGTTTTGTGTTTGAATAAGTGTGTTTATGGTGTTTTTAAGCTTAGTGGTGATGGAAGGGATAAAGTTTGGTGCTAGTTTGAATGAGAAGTGATGTCATCTTTAAAAGGATTCTTAGAAGTGCTTGAAGTTTATGGGTTGTTTCTTTTAATTCTTGATGATTAATGGTTAATTAGATGTTAATTAATGTTCTTATATTCATGTTTAATAAGAGAATTGAGCTTAATAGGTGTTTTATACCTTGGTTTAATAATGGGCAATATTAATGTGGTATATAATTAGAGCTTTGAAAGGTGTTAATGTATATGGATTGATAACATGAATTATTTATGATTATCTACTTCTTAAATGTTAATTATCATCCTAATATTATGTTTAAGATGAAAATTAAATGTTGAATGGTGTTTTTTGCACCTTGGTTGAGATGGAGGAAATATTGATCTCTTAATGGGCTTTATGAAGTCTTTATGTAAATGAATTATGTTTAAGAAAATAATTCATGTTAAATTGAGTTTCTTGATATTGTTTACACTCTAGACCTTATGATTAGTGTTATTTGTGAATGGAAGAGATGTTCTTCATTTAGTTGGGCTAGGAAATACATGAATATCTTAATAAGTATATGGATGGTTTACGATAAAAAATGGATATGATGCAAGCAAAGAAGCAAGCTTAAGGATTCACTTCAATTCCAAGGTCCAAAGATAAGAGAAAGGATAAAAAGATTCACAGAAGCAATTGGAGCCTTAGTGCAAGAGAAAGTAACACATACTTAGCCCAATTGGAGAGGGAGTCGCGATGGTGCATTTGGTCCAAGCTTGTCCACTTGGGCCTTATCCAAGCCTAAATAAGGCCCAAATAAATGTAATTTCAGTTCAAAACACTTTCAAAGGCCCCATGCTAAAAAGTTTAACAAATCTAGCCCAAGTTGAAAATTTGAGTTTAGTATAAGATTTGTTAGGACAAGATAATCTTAACTAGTTTAACTAGTTAGCTTATGTCTTAAAGACATGCTTTTGTCCCAAGATAAACATGTCTTCAATTTGGCCTTGGTATTTTCTTAAGACAAGGCATGATTAAGACATCATTATTTTAAGACAAAGCTTAATCATCTTAAGACAATACATGAGGTATTTGGATAAGGCATGATCTTTCAAGATTGGCAAGGTTTTTCAAGATTCTTAACATCCATTCAAGATTCCTCAAGATCCTTAAGATTCTTCCAAGATCTTTCAAAATATGCAAGAAATTTTAAGAAGTGCTCTCATTGGTTGAATTATCTTCTAGTTTAATTAGGATTCTTAGTTAGCTATTTTATCTTGTAAGGAGCCTTAAACAAAGGAATTTAACTCCTTAAAGCTAGTAAGGCAAAATCTTTTTGGCCAATGGCATGCTTTCCTTGGTTATTTAGTTTTAATTAAACTAGTATATTTGTTTAAGGTTAGCTAACTTTACGTATTTGGCCAAGGCATGTTTGGCTAACCTAAGGTAGTCTTTTAGGGTTATTTCTAGAGTTTCTTTAAGGCTTTGTAAGGGTATTTAAAACCCTTTAATTTGGTATCAATAAAATAAGCAGGAAATATTTTTGCTAAATTGCTTTATGAGATTTATTTCTCTTCTTGAGTTTTTTATAGGACTTGGTGAGATTGATTTCTCTTCTTGAGTTCTTTATCAGACTTGGTGAGATTATTAAGTGAAGGCTTAGTAATTTCACAAATTGGTTGATTCTAATCTTTGAATTGCTTAATTGATTTAGGGATTTGAATGAATAAACTTTAAATCTTTATAACTTAGGTTGCTAGAAATAAGTTTTCTAAAAGTCTAGTTGGGGTTTGGAGATTAAAGCCGATTCTTGATTTTTGATCATCTTATGAATTATAAACATTAGTATAAGAATTAGGTGATTCATAACCTAGTTTGTATCATAATATGTTGATGAATTTTGGAGGATTGATGACTATGAAATGAGTTAAGGACTATAACTATAGATTTGATCATGATTTAATGGTGATGTTAATTTTGTTATTATGAATGAGATAAAAGGAAAATGATTGCAATGAGCTAAGTATGAAGGATGATAGTTATGTTATAAACTCGAGTTAATAAAAGTTATGTTTGCATGATTGATTGATGTTAGGACATCATTGCCCTTATAAAAGCTTTTGCTCCGTTATGAGATATGTTATGTGTATTATATATGAGTTTGAGTAACTCTCCATATTTTAGATGTTATAGCAATAATGCAATGAATGTTTATGATTAGACATGTGTGTGGTGAGATGATTAAGAATAAGTTTGGATGAAGCTAAAAGCAAATAACACTAAGGCAAAGAGAAAGAGAAAGAGTAAATCCAAAGTAAGGAAGAGCTAAAGCTAGTAATGAAAGGTGAAGAATTTTAGTTGCTTTTCATTGTCTATTACATACATACATCATGAGTTTAAATATATTAGCCATAATAGGCCAAGCTATGTTAATATGAATTTCATATGCATTCTTATGAAATGAACTACAATGTCATTATCCTATGCTATATTTAAATGCCATGTGATGTGAGGGTAGTTCAAGAAAGAAGTAGGAATCCAAAAAATCATAACTAACTATGCAAGGATTATAACCTATGTGAAATGAAAATAATGTTATACATGCATGATATGGCTAATGAAGAAACTCCCATGAGATAAGTAAATGATACGACTTGTAAGGCAACTCCCCTAAGAGTGCGTGGTTGGAGAGGCAACACCCTTATGTAAGAAAGGTAAGTAAAACAAATAAGGATTTCCATGGACTTAACTATTCATGTATGTAATGTTTTACTATGTAAATGATGTATGTAGATGTTGTGCCATGTAATTAGAGATGCATTTATGTAAAGGAATGTGAGCATGCATATGGACAATATAAATTCCTCATTAAGTTTTCCATAGGGAGCTCACCCCTTACATACATAGATTATTTTATAGGTTAAGCATAAGATTAATATTATGATTGATGGATGAAGTTTAAAGGCTATAAGTGTGGGTTTTAAGTTATGTATCACATATTATCAAGACACTTCATTATTTCTTTATAGTTACCTATAATAATGATGTATATGTATAATTGGAAAAGTTATAAATGTATTAAGAAAATGTTAAATATATCTTGTATTTTTAGAGATCTGCACAGAGTGTAAGTTATGAATATTGAGATATGTATATGCTAAGGTTAATGTAATGTAAAATGGTTACAAAGCATGATTAATGGAAATGATATTAATGTTAGTTATGTGCCATAGGCTAACGTTTGTAATGAATATTTTCTTAATAATGTCATGGTTGCAATTTTATTAAATATCTCTTTTATTTATGGCTAAATGATAAATTCCATGAATAGTCAATTCTATCTAATGTCATCAAGTTTATGACTTGATAGTAAAACCTTTAGATGTAAAGTATTATATTCTAAATTATCCCTAGTCGGTCATTATGTTAGGATAATAATGAAAAAGACTAGTATGCGTTTTGATTGATGACTATGCTTTACTAGTCATGAATATGTGATATTTTGATTGATGACTATATTTGACTAGTGATGAATATGTGATATTAAGTCAAACGCATAGATACATATTTAAGAAATAATGTATTAGACTAATCTGCTATGAGAACACCACATGAATTAATAGTCATAAGTGATTCTCATGCAATAGTGTTAACTTTATCATCTGATATGAAAATCACCACATATTCTAATATGATAAACTTCATATTTTGATATAGTCTAACATTATCTTTGCCTGGATGATCAAACATACTAATATTGGACATGGAGTAAATCATATAGAGGAATATGAGTGATTAAGAAGGAATTTGTCCCTTATGAGAAATTTATGTTTAAGCCCCTCGATAATTTAGACTGAAGAGATTGCATGACGATGTGATAATAAATTGATAAAGGTTATCAATGTCATTTTACAATAGTTTACTTGGAGATAGAGAAAGCATTGAATTATATAAGGATAACATAATCTATGCCTTATGTTTAAATAAGATATAATGTGACAAAATGATTCTAATACTATTTGTGAAATAGGTTAGGTCGGATTATTAACTTTCACATAATTTGGGTAGTTATAATATCTTGCTAGAGGCCACATATGACCTATGGATCAAAAATAAGTTTTGGGCCACTATAAACATTATATGAACCTACAGGGTCGCACACATAGAACATGCCCAAAATGAAGTTGGATTTTTACTACCTTTTATTTATAATTAAGATAATTAGAAATATTATCTAAATTATTAAATATCTATTCCATTTTAAAAAGGTTAAAACAAAATAGAATATTATCTATATCTTTTAAGATATAAAGTTGGCATAAATTATTTTAATAGTTAATATATATATATATATATATATATATATATATATATATATATATATATACATACACATTTTTATGGTTTTCTATATGAAAAGAGTGCATTCATGTTTTTGTTTAGAATACCAAAAACATTTAGAGAGAAAAACCTTAGTGCTAGCATACCCACATTTTGGAAGTAGAATGTTTGCGTGGATACTTGGAGAGGACAATCATCCTTTGGTGAAGCCTTGATTAAACTTCAAGCTTGAGGTATGATATTATCGGTGTTAACCCCCTCTTAGCCTTCCAACAGATCTGTGATCTCACATATGAATTGGTAAGATTTGCATAATTTCCTTTTGGTTTCATCAAATCGCATAAATTCTTGGTGGGATACTTTATAGAAAATTTTTACTTTTCATTGCATTTGTTCTACAAAACCCAACAATGGTATCAAAGCCACTTGTGAATTCGATAAAATTGAATTAGATATTGTTCTGTGTATAAGTGTTATCTATGTGAACATGGATGTGATTATTTAAAAATCATCTTCAAAGTTTTGTTGTAAAATGATTAGTTTAAAGGCAATTTGAGCAAACTATATGAGAAATGAAAATAATTCATTGATTCTATTAATGTGTTTTAGGGTTTAATGCAATTAAACATTTTGATAGTGTTAATTTGATTAACGTGTTAAATGTTTCCTATAATCTGTTATTAATATGATTAATACAACATAACAATTTTTGCTATTCTATTTTTCATCTTATTAATCATGGTGATTTGTTTAATTATTAAAAATATGATAATCTATTTCAACCATATTCATAAATGTTATAGGGTCAATTTAATCATTGAATATGAATAATCTATTTTGAAAAATTAACAATTCTGTTTAAGTGTTAGATAATGATTAATTGGTTTTGTTATGAATAGATTAATTAATCTAAATGATTAAACCTAATAAAATTTAGGCAACGACTCATACAAATGAGTAAGGATCATCATAAGGAGTGCTACTCGTTAGACCCTGCTAAGGCGCTGCCCTTAGGACCTAGAAAAGATTCTTCATATAATCATTTATTGCCCTAACATAATTTATTTAGCATGTATGGATGTTTATGATTATGTATTATGCATGGTGCATGGCATGATCCTTTAGACCATTGTGATTGGCTATTTATTTCTCTAATTTTCAGGGGTTATAATTTTTAAAATATAGCATATGTGTCATTTAATTTTGTTGTAATCATTTATTTTATTAGTAGTAATAAAATAGTATAGATTACTATTTTGTAAATTACAACTTGTAATAGAGATCTTCAAGGCACAATATGGTGACTCTCGTAGCACAAGATGGTGATCTTTAAGCATGAGGTGGTGACCATTGATGGCAACCTAGCTAAATCCATAGATATGAAGATTTATCCCTAGGATTGACCTTTTGATCTTCATATTGGCTTGTGAAGATCAATTTAGATTAAGGGCCATGCTATGACACATTTATTTTTATCGTTATTATGTATAAATGTTTATAATGCAATGCATGTGATGTATGATTTGCAACATAAAATACATAATAGGTTAAAATTGGTAAGATCCCTTAATAAGATTAAGTCATAAAAATGCCTACCATGATTTAAACACTTGTGAGGACTTTGATTCTTAAGTATAGGTTTTGCCAAAGCAAAGTATATTAGGCCATCATAGTATGACAACATGGATAATGGTAATATCAATATGTTTGAATTGGTTGGACTTAACTAGGTTACCAAAATGATTTTGAACTTAGGGCATAAAATGGGATTAGTCGGGACATGTGATGTCAATATCCCACAGTTATCTAAGAGTTACATAAGATGTAATTGGTAAATTGTTACCTACCTAAATGACCAAATTTTAAGTGATAAGCAAAAGCTTACTTAGAATTAGGTGAAGTATGGCTCTTAGCCCACTAAATATTTCAATTATAGAGAAATTCTATTTTGAAGGTTAATGAATTGATAAAATTTAGTAAGAGCTAATATTTAATAAAATGCTAAGTGCATTATGTTCATATTTTGTTATAGATTATGGCTTCAAACAATACCCCTAATTTGTCACTACTATCGATCTTTGAGAAGGATAAATTGAATGGTATAAACTTCCTTGACTGATATATAAACTTAAGAATTATTCTCAAGCAGGAAAGAAAGCAATATGTCATAGATCAAACTATCCCCAAGGAGCCTGCTACTAGTACTCTTAGAGCCCAAAGGGATGCTTACACTAAGCATGTTAATGACTTAGTGGATGTCATTGCCTTATGCTTGCTAGCATGGAATCAGAGCTTCAGAAGCAACTAATGGAAATGAAAGATTATACTATGGTGGGTTATCTCAAGGAAATGTTCTGAGAGAAGGCCCAAATTAAAAGGTTTAATAACATTAAAGCTATGCACTCATGCAAGTTAGAAGACGGTAGCTCAGTTAGTCCTCATGTTTTAAAGATAAAGGGTCATCTTGATCTTTTGTAGAAACTTGGTCTTGCCATTAGCCAAGAGTTGGCTATTGACATAATTTTCCAATCCTTGCTTGATGCATATGATGTATTCATTATGAACTACAACATGCATAATATGGAGAAAAATGTTTTTGAATTGCATGGGATGCTTAAGACTATTGAATTGAACATCAAGAACAACACCAAAGAGGTTTTTATGGTTAATAAGGGGAAAGGTATAAAGAAGAAGGGAAAGGGAAAGAAAAAGGCTATAAAGGACTTAAAGAAGCCTAAGCCTAAACCTCCTGAGGGAGAATGCCAATTTTGCAATGAACCGAGTCGTTGAAAGAGAAATTGCAAGCTTTATCTAGACAATTTGAAAAAGAAAAAAGACATTTAGGTTGCTACTATAGTCTGAAAAAGAAAAGAGACATTTAGGTTACTACTCTAGGTACACATATTATAGAGGTCAATTTATCTACTTATGAATCAACTTCATGGGTATTAGATACTAGATGTGGATCTCACATTTAAAATAATGTGCAGGGTCTAAAAATGAGTAGATCTTTGGCTAAGGGCGAGGTAAACCTACAACTTGTGAATGGAACAAGAGTTGCTATGAGTTATCTTTACTTAGTGGAGTTATTTTGACATTAAATAATTATTATTATGTGCCTACTTTGAGTAGGAACATTATTTATATTTCTTGTTTGGATATGAATTTTTTATTGAGAATAATAAATGCTCCATTCCTTATGATGATATGGTTTATGGTTATGATCATCCATTGAATGGTCTTTGTATCCTAAATCTTGAAAATAGGAGTATTGAGTCACCAAGAAGCATAAATCTAATTACTCAAATTCTGATTATCTTTGGCATTGTCGTTTGGGCCACATAAATAAGAAACACATATCAAAGCTCCAACAACATAAAATTTTGAATTTATTTGATTCTAAATCATTTGAAACATCAGAATCTAGTTTATTGAGTGAAATGACTAAGGCCCCTTTCACCAGGTAGAGTGAAAGGGCGGGCTAATGACTTATTGGGTCTAATGCATACTGATGTATGTGGACCATTAAGTTTAAATGCTAGAGGAGATTTCCAGTACTTCATCACTTTCACAGATGATTATAGCCAGTGTGGCTATATCTATCTTATGAAACACAAATCTGAATCTTTTGAAATGTTTAAAATTTTCAAAAATGAAGTACAAAACCAACTTGGTAAAAAAATAAAGTACTTTAATTGGATCAGGATGGTGAATATTTAAGCCAATACTTCATTGATAATCTTAGAGTTTGTGGGATAGTTTCACAACTAACTCCACCAGGAACGCCAAAGTGGAATGGTGTATTTGATTGGAGAAATCAAACCTTATTAGATATGATTTGATCTATAATGAGTCAGATAGATCTTCTAATCTCTTTTAAGGGGTATGCTTTGGTAATTGCTACATTCAAACTAAAAAGAGTTCCATCCAAGGCAGTTGAAAATACACCATATAAGATATGGATTGGGAAATATCCCAGTTTGTCTTTTTTAAAGATTTGAGGGCTCTGATGCTTATGTGAAGCATAATATTTTAGATAAATTAGCACCCAAATCAGATAAATGCTATTTTGTGGGATATCTTAAAGAAACTAAGGATATTACTTTTATAATACTTCTGAGATCAAAGTGTTTATTGCTCATAATGGTATCTTTTTGGAAAGATAGTTCATTTCTAAAAGAACTAGCAGGAATATAATTCAACTTGATGAAATTTGAGAACCACAAGATAGTGTTGAACCACCTGTGGAATCTCAATAGGATTCAAAAGTAGTTGTTGAACCTACACAAGTAACACAAGCTCTAAGAAGGTCTATAAGAACACGTTAGATGCTTGTGAGATATGAATTTCTCTTAATTGATAGTAAAGAAGTGATGCTTGTAGACTAAAGTGAGCCCATAACCTATTAAGAGGATGTAAATAGTCCAAACTCTGAGAAATGGCTATAAGCCATGAAGTATAAAATGCAATCCATGTATGATAATTAAGTATGGACTTTGATTCTTCAATATGTTTTAAAAACTATTGGTTGCAAATGGGTTTTCAAAAAAAAAAAAAAAAAGGCATGGATGGTAATGTGCATACCTATAAAGCAAGGCTAGTTGTAAAAAGTTACCAGTAAACGTATGGTATAGACTATGATGAAACCTTTTCACAAGTTGCTATGCTTAAATCCATTCGAATTCTCTTTGCCATAGTAGCATATTATGAGTATGAGATATGACAAATGGATGTCAAAATAGCATTTCTTTATGGAAATCTTCTTAAGGCGTGTATATAACACAACCAAAAGGTTTACTAGTCTTGAGATTTCTAAATAGGTTTGCAAGCTTCAAAGGTCCATTTATGGACTGAAGCAAGATTCTCAAAGTTGAAATCTTCATTTTGATGAAGCAGTCAAAGAGTTTGGTTTCATAAAAAATAAGGATGACCTTGTGTTTTCAACAAGGTTAGTGAGAGTGTAATAGTTTTCCTTGTACTATATGCTAATGACATATTACTCATTGGAAACAATATCCCTACTCTACAAAATGTTAAATTATGGTTAGGGAATTATTTTTCAATGAAAGACTTGGGTGAAGCCACTTGTATCTTAGGCATTAAGATCTATAAGGATAGATCTAAAAAGCATATTAGGCTAAGTTAGAGTACAAACATTAATAATGTACTGAATAGGTTCAGTATGCAAGACTCCAAGAGAGTATTCTTATTAATGTCTCATGGTATAATTCTTAGCAATATTCAGTGTCCATAAACATAAGATGAGCAAGAGTGCATGAGTAAGATTCCATATGCTTATGCTATTAGATCTATGATGTATGTCGTGTTATGTACTTGACCTAATGTCTCATATGCATTAAGTACAACGAGTAGGTACCAGTCAGATCTAGGTGAAAGTCACTTGAAAACTATTAAGAATATCTTTAAATACTTGGGAAGAACCAAGGATGCATTCTTAATATATGGAGGAGAGGAAGGTAAGATAGTTGTAAGTGGTTAAACAGACACTAGCTTTTAGTCAGACATGGATAACTTTCGATTATAGTCAGGTTGTATGTTTTGTTTAAATGGAGGTACAGTGAGTTGGAGAAGTTCAACAAGACACCATGGCTAATTCTACAATAGAAGTTGAGTATATAGCAAAGTAGCTAAGGAAGCAATTTGGATTAAGAAATTTATTAGTAAACTAGATGTTATTCCTAGTATTTCTAATCTAGTGGACTTATATTGTGATAATAATGGATCCATTGCATAGGCAAACGAGCCAAGATCACATCAGCGATCCAAACACATACTTAACCATTTTTATCTCATTCGAGAGATCATTAAGAGGGGAGACGTGAAGATATGTAGAGTGCTAACCAATGACAAAATTGCTGATCCATTCACCAAACCAGTATCACATCCAAAGCATGAGAATAATGATAGGATAATGGGTATTGGATAAAATTTTGATTAGGCCTAGTGCAAGTGAGAGACT
The DNA here is from genome assembly GCA_949677035.1 of Omphalea diandra. NCBI lineage: Eukaryota > Viridiplantae > Streptophyta > Magnoliopsida > Malpighiales > Euphorbiaceae > Omphalea > Omphalea diandra. The sequence continues at coordinate 26,154 of CATIWR010279054.1, forward strand.
ATTAGTTATGTTCCATAGGCCAATGCTTATAATGAATATTTTCTTAATAATGTCATGGTTGCAATTTTATTAAATATCTCTTTTATTTATGGCTAAATGATAAATTCCATGAATAGTCAATTCAACCAAATATCATTAAGTATATGATTTATAGTAAAACCTTTAGGCATAAAGAATTGTATTCTAAATTGTTCTTAGTTGGTCATTATTATTGGGATAATAATGTAAAAAGACTAGTATGTGTTTTGATTGATAACTATGTTTTACTAGTCATGAATATGTGATATTAAGTGAAACACATAGATATATGTTTAACAAACAATGTATTGGACCGATCTGATATGAGAACACTATATGGATTAATGGTCATAAGTGCTTCTCATGCAATAGTATTAATTCTAGCCTGAAAATCACCATAAATTCTAATATGATGAAATTCATGTTTTGATATAGTCTAACATTATCTTTAACTAGATGATCATATAGACTAATATTGACATGAAGTAAATCATATAGAGGAATATGAGTGACTAAGAAGGAATTTATTCCTTATATGTTTATGAAAAATATATCTTTGGGCCTTACAATAAGTTAGACTGAAAAGATTGCATGACCATGGAATAATGAATGAATAAAGGTTATCAATGCCATTTTACATTAGTATACTTGGAGATCAAGAAAGAATTGAATTATATAAGGATGACATGATCCATTCCTTATGTTCAATTGAGATATAATGTGACAGAAGGATTATAATACTGGTTATGAAATAGGTTAGGTTAGATTATTAACCTTCACATAATTTGGGTGGTCATAATGTCTTGCTAGAGGCCACTTATAACTTATGGATGAGAAATAAGTTTTAGGCCACTGCCAACATTATGTGAACCTATAAAGTTGCACACATAGAATAGGCCCAAAACGAAATTGGGTTTTCACTACTCTTTATTTATAATTAAGATAATTAGAGATATTATCTAAATTATTAGATATCTATTTCCATTTAGGATGGTTAAAATGAAATAAGATATTATCTATATCTTTTAAGATACATAGTTAGGATAAAATGTCTTAACGATTAAAATACAAACATACATATATACATATATATATATACACATACACACACATTTTTAGGGTTTTTCGTATAAAAAGAGTGTATTCAGTTTTCCTTTAGAAATTTAAAAAATGTTTAGAAAGAAAAACCCTAATGCTAGCACACCTATGTTTTAGAAGTAGCCTATTCATGTGGATTCCTAAAAAGGGCGATCATCCTTTGGCGAAGCCTTGATCCTACCTTAAGCTCGATGTAGGGTGTTACCGGTGTAAACCCTCTCTTAGCCTTTTAATAGATTTGCGATATTATGTCTGAATTGATATTATTTGCATCCTTTCCTTTTGATTTAATTGAATCACATAAATCTTTGGTGGGATACTTTATAAAAAATTTTTATTTTTTTGTGTTTATTCTACAAAACCTCACAATTGAGGCATACTAAGATTTATGGCCCATGTAAGATAAATGTTGAATGCTTATGATAATGAAAGGAATGTTATAGCTAGAGTGACCTTAAGTGGATCACTAATTCCATGATTATTTAAATGGGGGAATGTTATGTTCAATGATGTATATACAATGATGGTAAGCAAAGGAAAAAATAAAAAGGAATTGGTTGGTGAGTCTAGATTCCCCCGCTAATGACATTATAAGAAATAAATTAAATGGATATAGTATAATATAAGAAAGTGTTTTTATGAAATGTTTGGGATCAAGCTTAGCTTGAATCCCTATCTCCCATTTATGCTATCATAAGAACCTAAACAGGGCAAATGAAAGTTAGAAATCTTTATGTGCCAATCAATATAATTTTGAGATTTAAGCTATTAGAAAGTTTAGAAATAGGCTTTAACCATGAGTAATTAGGCTTGTTAAGGGTTTTGGAGACCTTTAGCCTTCCAGTGCCCTAGTGCCAACACAGTCTAAAGTCAGGGTAGTGATAATGTCTTGTCAACCACCTTTGATGGAACTTTGTTTAGTGTGAATGTAACTATTTCTAAGGCATATCCCTAAAGAGATTGAAAGATATGTTTGACTCATCATATATAAAACCATATCTAATAAGGTTTAATTTCTCCATTCAAATACATCATTCCACTGTGGTATTTTTGGTAGAGTTAATTGTGAGACTATCCCATAATCTCTAAGATAATTAGTAAATTCTTGGCTTAAATATTCACCACCTTGATTTGGTAGAAGTACTTTAATATTTTTAGCAAATTAGTTTTGTACTTCATTTTTGGTAATTTTGAATATTTTAAAAAATTTAGATTTATGTTTTATAAGATAAATATAGCCATACCTACCTTAATCATCTATAAAAGTAATGAATGGGAACCACCTCTAGCATTTGGACTGAATGGTCCACATACATCAGTTTGAACTAGGCCCAAAAAATCATTGGTGCTTTTACTGTGCCTTATGAAAGGGGTTTTAGCCATTTTGCCTAAAAAATAGCATTCACATGTTTCAAATGATTTAGAATCAAATGAATTCAAAGTCCATGTTGTTGGAGCTTTGATGTACATTTCTTATTTATGTGGCCCAAACAATAGTGCCAGAGATAGTCAAAATTTGAGCTATTAGATTTATGTTTCTTAGTATCAATATTATAGATGGACTCAACATTACTGTTTTCAAGATTTAGGACATAAAGGCCATTCAATATATGAGCATATCCATAAAACATGTCATAATAAGAAATGGAACATTTATTATTCTTAATAACAAATTCAAAACTTCTATGTCAAAATAATAAACAAAAATAATGTTCCTACTCAAAGCATGCACATAATAACAATTATTCAATGTCAAAACAAGTCCACTAGGCAATGCCAACTCATAAATTCTTATGGATAAGGCAACAAGTCTTCCTCCATTTGCAACCCATAGGTTTACCTTCCCTTGGCCAAAGATATACTCCTTTTTAGACCTTGCATATTGTTACATATGTGAGAACCACATCCAATAGCCTAGCTCATTACAAAAATGGCATGTTCCCTCTTCTAAAGGTTTGGGCTTGGACTTTTTTAAGTCCTTCATAGCCTTCTTATTTCCCTTTCTCTTTCTTTTCATTTTGATACCTTTCTTTTTGTTGACCATTAGAATGTCTTTGGTGTTGTTCTTAATATTCAATTCAGTGATCTTGAGCATCCCATGCAATTTAGAAATACTTTTCTCCATATTATGCATGTTATAGTTCATAATGAACACATCTTATACGTTAGGCAAGGACTGAAGAATGAGGCCAATAACCAACTCTTAGTTAATGGCAAGACCAAGTTTTTGCAAATGATCAAGATGACCCATCATCTTCAGAACATAAGGACTAACTCAACTACTAATTGCTAAATTACATAAGAGTAGAACCTTAATAGTATTGAACCTTTCAATTCAGGCTTTTTCTTGGAACATTTCCTTAAGATGACCCACTATAGTATAAGCCTCCATGTCCATCAGTTGCTTCTAAAGCTTTGGTTCCATGATAGCAAGCATGAGGCAAGTGACATCTAATAAGTCATTGAGATGCTTAGTGTGAGCATCCCTTTGGCTTTAGGAGCATTAGTAACAGGCTCTGCAGGGATAGATTGATCTAAGATATATTCCTTCCTTTCTTTCTTAAGAACAATTCTCAAGTTTGTACCAGTTAAGAAAATTCGTTTGATTCAATTTATTCTTCTCAAAGATTGATCACAATGACAAGTTATAGGAGTTGTTTGAAGCCATAATCTACAACAAAGATAAATTGAGAGTATTTAGCATTTTATTAATATTAACTCCTATTAAATTTTATACTAACATTAACCCTCAAATTAGAATTTTTCAACAAATTAAAATTTAGTGGGCCAAGATCCATATTTCACATAATTCTAAGTAAGTTTTCACTTATCACTTAAAATTTGGTTATTTAGATAGGTAACCCTTTACTAATTACATCTCATGTAACTTTTGGATAATTATGAGATATTGACATCATATGTCCCAGCTTATCCCATATGATGCCCTAGGTTGATAACTATTTTGGTAACCTAGACAAGTCTAACGATTTCAAACTTATGAATATCTCTATTATCCATCTTATCTTATTGAGGTGGCTTAATGTACCTTGCTTTAGGAAAACCTATATTTAGGAATTAAAGTCTTTGACAAGTGTTTGAATTATGGTAGGCATTTTTCATGGCTTAATTTTATTGAGGGATTTTACTAGGGCTCATACTATTATGTATTATTATGTTTCATCTCATGCATCACACGCATTGCATCATAAATATCCATACATAATAATCACAAAAATAAATGTGTCATAATATGTCCTTTAATTAAATTGATATTCACAAGCCAATATGAACATCAAAAGGTAAATCCTATGGATAAATCTTCATCTCCATAGATTTGCCCAAGTGACTATAAATGGTCGCCACCTCATTCCTTGAAGATTTTCATCTTTGCCATAAGAATCACTATCTTATGCCTTGAAAGTCTCCATTACAAGTTGCAATTCACATAATAGTAATATATACTATTTTATTACTACTAATAAAATAAATGACTACAATAAAAGAAATGATAGGTAAGCCATATTTAAAAATTAAAACACTTGCAATAAAGAAATAAAAAAGCCAATCACATTGGTCTAATGAGTCATGCCATGCACCATAAAAAAACATATATGCAAAACATCCAAAACACAAAACAAATTATGTTACATAAATTAGGAATTTGCATTAAGAATCTATTTTGGGAAAAAAGGCAGTGCCCCTAGTAGGGTATAAGGGGTAGCACCTCTAGCAACGGTCCACTTACATAAAGGTAAATGATTTACCTTACTCATTTATATGAGTTGCTACCTAAATTCTATTTGGTTTAATTGATTAGATTAACTATTCTATTCATAACAAAACTAATTAATCACTGTCTAACACTTAAATAGATTTGTGAAATTTGTTAATTTGTTTAAAATAGATTATTTATATTAAATGATTAAACTAACCCTATAACATTAATAAATTTGTTTGAAACATATAATCAAAAGTTTAACAATTAAACAATCTACCATGATTAATAAGATGAAAAATAGAATACATGAATTTCATTAAATTGTAATATTATTCGAATTAATGACATATCATAAGAAACAATAAGCGTGTTAATCAAATCAACATTGTCAAATCATTTAATCATATTAAACCCTAAAACACATTAATCTAATTAATGCACTATCTTTCGTTTTTCAATCACATTAATCAAAATGCCCCTAAACTAATTCGTATTACATAAAAGCTTTGAAATAATTTTCAAACAATCACACCCAAGTTCTATATATAATAGTTGTACATAGAATAACATCAAACTCAATTTAATCAAATTCATAATTAGCTCTAATACCACTATTGAGTTTTGTAAAAAGGGCACAATGGATAAACAAAAATTTTCTATGTATGAAACCTATAAAGGATCTATAGATTTGATTAAACTGATAAGAAGGGATGTGAAACCTACTAATTCAAGCAAGAATCACATATTTGTTGAAAGGCAGAAAGGGGTTTCATATCGGTAACACCCTACCTCATGCTTGGTGTCGAATCTAGATGTTACTAAATAGTTAATATCCTGTATAGGTATCCTCTCTAGGTCTAACATTTTCTCTAAAATGGGTAGTGTGCTAGCATTAGGATTTTTCTTTCTCTCCAAAAAGTTTTCTAAAAAGTAATGTAAATGTTTACTTACTATTAGAAAAACCCTAAGTGCACATATATATCTTAACCATTAAGATACTTATGTCAATTCTATATCTTAAAAGATACAAATAAGATAATATCTTATTTTATTTTAACTTTTAAAATAAAAAGAATATCCAAATATTAAGGTAATATCTGTAATTATCTTAATATATATTTGGAGAGAGCAATACATATAATTATGCTTTTGGGCCTATTCTATGTGTTCAACCTTATAGGTTCATATAATGTTAGTATTGGCCCATGTTGGACTAGGATAATCAATCCTAGGTTTAAAACCTCTTTTGATCTTGACAAAGTAGATTGATCATCACTAATATTTCAAATAAGTGTTATTTTTGCAGAATTGAATCAATCTCTCAAGAAGAATTGAAGAAGTTGATGAACTCCAAAGTGAGATGTAAATCGTGACCGCAATCTAGGATTCGCGACCGCGACTCATGTTAGGACATATTGAAAATCAAGCAGGCAAAATCGCAAAGCCATTCTCGGCCGTGATCCTTAGAAGGAAAGAAGTCAGATTGACACAGATGAATTCGCGGTATAAGTCTCATTTGAGTCGCGACTGCGAATTTCAAAGAAATTCAAGAGGGAAGCAAGTTCACAACCACAGCTTGACAAGTGTCCCAGAAGACTGTTGGAAGTCAAAAATCACGGAGACATCTTACTGGTAGCGACCGCGATCCTTGTGGAAGAAAGTTAACCACTTTGGCAGATGGATTCACTTCCTATATCGCGGCCTGTGCAAGAAAACTCGCGACCGCGACTTCTGAAAGTAGGTAAAAGACAATGGCTATATTTTCTTAGTGAACTAATAAGAAGCTGCCATGTGGACTAGCCGTTAGACACAAACGAGGTTTCCCTTGAAGAATTTGGATTTTGCGACCGCGAAAGGCAGTAGCGACTGCGATTTCATCCTAACAAGCATTAAATGCAAAATTTGTCAAACATGTCTCAAAGATTTGATGAGCTATGATCTGCAACGTCTCTTTGGTGAAGTTTGGCTATAAATACTCCACCAAACAGCCATGATGAAGGTTGCTAAGAAATTTATTAGAAGTGATAAAAGCTCTCAATCTTTGCTACT